>SJYV01013470.1:137138-183674 GCA_006410875.1 Neotragus pygmaeus | reverse complement strand
AATCACCATCTGCGGTGATTTTGGAGCCCAAAAAATAAAGTCTGACACTGTTTCCACTGTTTCCCCATCTATTTCCCATGGAGTGATGGGACCAGATGCCATGATCTTAGTTTTCTGAATGTTGAGCTTTAAGCCAACTTTTTCACTCTCCTCTTTCACTCTCATCAAGAAGCTTTTTAATTATACAGACATGTATATGTGAATCTGTAGGTCTGTGTGTCCAAGTAGGTCTTTAATAATACTTGAGTAAAACCTATTCATCTAATATTTTAAGCAGTTTGGAAATAAACTGAAGACTATTCAGTTTTAGAAACAAATTTAAATAACTTTACTCATATACAGTTTTTATTTCACTATTCTATTTCACTTTTCTTATCTAGATTTAAATTTATATTAACCATCTTCACACAGAATGCTCAGCAATATTGGCAACCTTTGTTGTCAAGGACACAGTGAATATATAAACCAAACAAAATTAGTTTCCACACTTTAAACCATCACTCATAAATTGGCAGTATCAACTTGAAATGTTTCTGTACAGATATAGAAAGTTCAAAATTTTTCCAGTGCTATTCAACACTTTATAAACCTCCCTGTAGCTTTAAAATTTTAAATATCATACTAAAAATGTACCAAACAATCAGTATTGATAACACTTGAATTCTCCAAAGAGCCCCTCTGCAGCCAAGGGTGGAATGTAACTCCATTCTTCGTGAGATACATTCCATTTTACTCTGAATGAAAAGAATATACTTAAATATGCATCATATGGGAAACTCAACAGTGAAGGCAGTCCTGACCTATCTCATTTTCCACCTCACCCCAAAAACAAGGCTGAAATTACTTTCATCAAGTTGTTGTGGGTTCTAAAATGATAATATCAAAATTTCTAGAATAGTTTCCAGTCCAATGTTGAATGAATGAATAAAAAATGGTAATAATAACAGTCACAACTGACATCCACTAGTGGCTGAGATGTACTAGACACTTCTAAGCCTTCAAATGCATTAATTCAGTCAAGTGAAGTCGCCCAGTCATGTCTGACTCTTAGCGACCCCATGGACTGTAGCCTACCAGGCTCCTCTGCCTATGGGATTTTCCAGGCAATAGTACTGGAATGGATTGCCATTTCCTTCTCCAGGAGATCTTCCCGGTCCAGGGATCGAACCATGGTCTCCCACATTGTAGAAGATGCTTTACCCTGGGGTAATTGCATAATGTAAGAACTATTAGTAGCCCTATTTAAAAAAAGAGAAAATGGTGACCCAGAAATGTGAAGTATCCTGTTCAAGTCTACCGAGCTAGTGAGACAGACTAGACAAAGATTTTACAATAATGTAACGCTGTCAAGTCAGAGCCCAATTGATGGTGGAAGAACTGAAGAGTGGTGCCTAAGGGCACAATGCAACAGCAGTCAAAAATGCAAATGCCAGCGGGAGTCCAGCAGACCGTGTCGATGAAGGAAGTGGGCCAGTTATAAAGCAGTGGGGAATGGCAGGGACAGAGGCTAACTACAGAAGGCATGGCCTTCCAAACAGGCTGGCCACGATCCCCCTGAAGCCAACTGCTGCCATTGGAATGTTAGGCCATTTACCACACTTTCTGAATTTTCAAGAAATATTTGAAATCCAGATTCTTGTGTGAATCCTTACTATTTTACAGTGTTGATAAGTCATTTTTCTGGGCCCTGTATATGTGGTTTCTCAGTCTGACAAAATGTTAAGCACAGGTTTTAGAGTCAACAAAAATTGAATTCAAAAACCATCTCTGCCCACTAAACTGTGGGACTGTGGGCAAGGGCTTAATCACCCTCCTCTGTTTCATGGAATGGAGACAGCAGTGCCTGTAGCATATGGTTTTTATGAAGCTTAAATGCAAAAACCTACACAAACATTTGGTATGATGACAGATAAGTAGTGTTCAATAAGAAGCAGCTAAAGGTATAATCCTCTTCATGGATCATAACCTTGTTGTGCCAAAGGGGCTTGCATAATGCAATGAAGCTATGAGTCGTGCCATGCAGGGCCACCCAAGATGTACAGGTTATAGTGAAGAATTCTGACAAAACGTGGTCCACTGGAGGAAGGAGTGACAAACCTCTCCAGTATTCTTGTCACGAGAACCCCATGAACAGGCAGAAAGATATGACACCAGAAGATGAGCCCTCCAGGTTAGAGGTGTCCAATATGCTCAGCTCCAGAAAGAATGAAGCGGCTAGGCTAGAGTGGAAATGAGGCTCAATTGTGGATTGTCAGGTGATGACAAAATCCACAAAATTATGTGATTCCCAGGTTTTCCAGATTGGAGAACAATGTGGATGGTATTGTTACCAACTGCAATGGAAAATACAGGAAGAGATTCCCAGGGCAAGTTTATGATTCCCAGGGGAAGAAAAGACAGACAGATGGACAGATGGATGGATAGACAAACGGATGGATAAATTTTAAGAAAAGAAAGTGAAAGTGAAAGTCACTCAGTCATGTCCGACTGTTTGCGACCTCATGGACTATATAGCCCATGGAATTCTCCAGGCCAGAATATTGGAGTGGGTAGCCTTTCTATACTCCAGAGATCTTCCCAATCCAGGGATCAAACCCAGATTGAATCCCATACTGCAGGTGGAATCTTTACCAGTTGAGCCACAAGGAAAGGCCAAGAATACTGGAGTGGGTAACCTATCCCTTCTCCCGGGGATCTTCCTGACCCGGGAATCGAACCAGGGTCTCCTGCCTTGCAAGTGGATTCTTTACCAACTGAGCTATGAGAAAACATCAGAAAAGTGAACATCGAAAGGAGAGTTGCCTGAAATGTCTCTGAACCCTGTCTAAAAGCCAGGTGGGCTGGCCCAAACCAGCCCACTAGAGGACAGGAGACTCCACGGAGCAAAGCATCCAGCCCAGTGAAGCCACCCTAGACCAGTTAGCCAGCCTGTGGCTCTCTGAAATCCAGCCCAAACTGCTAACCCCACAATCATCATGAGGGAAATAAATAATTGTTGTCTTAACCACTGAGTTTTGAGGTGGTTTGTTATGCCGCAAAAGCTGATTGACACAGGAACAGGAGACAGAGCACTGTGTCTAAATAGGATCTAAATAGGAATGTAGGCCAGAGGGAGGCCTTTGTTTCATTTGCTTTATGCAAAAGGACTTAAAAGCCGATTGAGGGACTTCCTTGGTGGTCCAGCAGTTGAGACTTTGCCTTCCAGTACAGAGGGTGCCAGTTCGATCCCTGGTCAGGGAGATATAATCCCATGTGCCTCTTGGTCAGAAAACCAAAACATAAAACAGAAGCAATATTGCAAAAAATTCAGTAAAGACTTTAAAATGGTCCACATTGAAAAATATCTTTTTCAAAAAAGGAGGAATTGATTATGTACTAGAAGAAAATTTAACTAAAGAAAGGATCAATAAATGTTTGTTGAATTGAATATCTAAAAGATTCAATGCTATTGAATCAGGAATCCTGCATTTTATTATTATTAATAAATAAAATTTCTTTTCCTTTTTCTTACCAATTCAAGAAAATATAAAAACAAGATGAGAATGCATACTGTTTTATACTTTCAGAGAATCTTAATATACCTCAGGAAATATTGAAGACAGAAAATCCTTTTAACATATTATCCTAGCCAGAAAGAAAGATAACGTAATCTAAAATGTCATTCTGTTATAAAGGATGATGACAAAGCAAAAATGAATTCAAGCTGTATCTCAAGACATTTGATGGAAATGCATGTGATTTAGGGCAATTATGGAATAATTTTCCTGGCTTACATGATCATTAATGAACACAACATGCTAAGTTGCTTCAGTCATGTCTGACTCTTTCCAACCTCATGGACTGTGGCCCACCAGACTCCCCTTACCATGGGATTGTCCAGGCAAGAATACTGGAGAGGGCTGCCATTTCCTCCTCCAGGGTAGCTTCCCAACCCAGGATCCTCTCTTATGTTTCCTATATTGGCAGGCGAGTTCTTTATCATTAGTGCCACCTGGGAAATCCAATGAACATTAAAAAAGGAACTGATTCACAGATTAAGTGCTGAGCCAATTTTCAAAATGCTATTTGTTATGGGCCAAATGTTTATGTCCCCTCAAAATTAATATACTGAAGCCTTATCCCCATGATGTGATGACATGAGGAGGTATGGCCTTGGAAAATCGTGATTAGACAGGGTGGAGCCCCCATGATGGGATTAGGGGCCCTGTAACAAGAGGAAGGTGTAAGCACCCTTATGGCAGAAAGCAGAGAAGAACCAAAGAGCCTCTTGATGAAAGTGAAAGAGGAAAGTGAAAAAGTTGGCTTAAAACTCAACATTCAGGAAATTAAGGTCATGGGATCCAGTCCCATCACTTCACAGCAAACAGATGGAGAAACAATGGAAACAGTGAGAGACTTTATTTTCTTGGGCTCCAAAATCACTGCAGAAGGTGACTGCAGCCATGAAATTAAAAGATGTTTGCTCCTTGGAAGAAAAGCTATGACCAACCTACACAGCATATTAAAAGGCAGAGACATCACTTTGTCAACAGACATCCATATAATCAAAGCTATGGTTTTTCCAGCAGTTCTGTATGGATGTGAGAGTTGGACTATAAAGAAAGCTGAGGGCCGAAGAATTGATGTTTTTGAACTGTGGTGTTGGAGAAGACTCTTGAGAGTCCCTTGGACTGCAAGGAGAGCCAACCAGTCAATCCTAAAGGAAATCAGTCCAGAATATTTATTGGAAGGATGGATGCTGAAGCTGAAACTCCCATACTTTGGCCACCTAATGCGGAGAACTGACTTATTGGAAAAGACCCTAATGCTGGGTAAGATTGAAGGTGGGAGGAGAAGGGGATGACAGAGGATGAGATGGTTGGATGGCATCACTGACTCGATGGACATGAGTTTGAGTAAGCTCTGGGAATTGGTGATGGCCTGGGAAGCCTGGCGTGCTACAGTCCATGGGGTCACAAAGAGTCGGTCATGACTGACAGACTCAACAACAAGAAGAAAACACACCAGAGTTTTCTCTGCCATGTGAGGACAGCAAGCAGGCAGCTATCTGCAAACGAGGAAGAGAGCCCTCACTAGAACCTGACCCTGCTGGCATCCTCATCTCTGACTTTTTCATGACACAAAGAATTCAGAGCTGGGAAGCCAAAGCTTGAATCTTACTTATGTTTGACCATTTTCATGAATTGGAAGGCTTTGTGTATTATTAATATACAAATTGATTCACTGCAATTACCAATCAAAAATCTCAGATGGCTTTTTAAAAATAAATTAACAAGATGACTCTATAATTTATATCAACACACAAGGGACCTAGTACCCAAAAAATATTGAAAAAAAGGACAAATTTGGAGGATTTACACTAGCTGGCTTCAAAACTTAGTTTAAAGCTGCATTAATTAAATCATGACTATTGGGTGTCTACTATTTGCAATTCAATAAGTCAAATTCTGATTGATAGACATATTGACATAATCAAATAACTAGTTCTTGCATGTCTCAGCATCCTCATTTGTTAAGAATGGAGATTATAAAAGAGATTACAGCTGTATATATCAAGTAGTTATAGTTGTGTTAGCAGAGAGAAAGAGACAAATTCTGGTGTTAATAGTAATAGCAAATACTGAGTTCTTTTTTTTTTTTTCCTGAGTTCTTATTATATATCAGACACTATGCTAAGCAACTGGTAAGTAAAGTAAAGTCACTCAGTCGTGTCCGACTCTGTGTGACCCCATGGACTGCAACCCACCAGGCTCCTCAGTCCATGGGATTCTCCAGGCAAGAATACTGGAGTGGGTTGCCATTTCCTTCTCCAGGGGATCTTCCTGACCCAGGGATCGAACCCAGGTCTCGCGCATTGGAGGCAGATGCTTTAACCTCTGAGCCACCAGAGAAGCAACTGGTATCTATCTTTTATTTATCACAACAACTAACTCAATTAGGGTCTACCATTATGGGGTTGCAAAGAGTCAGGCACATCTGAGCAACTGAACTGAACTGATTACCCACTTTTATAGAAGAAGGCCTAGAGACTTGTTATTAGGGAACTAGTCTCCCAGGGACACTCAGTAAGTAGGAAAAGCAAGGTTCAGACTAAGGTCTGTAACCACAGCTGTGCTGTTAAGCCCCATGTTAGGCTTCCTCGTGAAGGGTTTGCATAAAAGCACTTGAAAAGCTGAAGGTGCTATGCTAGCATGTGGAATTAGAGTCAGATTAGACCCGTCAGTGTCCTTAAGTCTTAAATTTAAAACAGCTTTAGAAAACAAAAATTACTTAGCAATGGTGGTTTTTGAACTCAGGGCATTTGAAATGTCCGAAGCCTGACTAGTTCTCAGTATTTCCAATATCACATGCAAGATGTTTTTTAAAATATAAAAATGAAACTTGAATCTTAAGGAATAAACTTATTGCACACCACCTTACTTACCAACTCCTTATAAAATTAGAAGTCATCTTTATATTCATCCAAATATTTTAAAAAATCATCCAAATATCAAATTTAGAGCCACGATGCCAACCAACGCAAGCCCGACCTTCCAATGTGTTGGTCAAAGCTAGATGTTAACTAATTTATGGTTCTTGCTACAGTGCATCAGACAGGGGCACTAATGTATAACTTTTTAAAATTTTGAATCAAAACTGGCTTGGAAACATGATGCTGACCACAGAAAGCCTGAATATTGCATGAATTTAGTTTCAAATTTTAAGCTGCATCCCAGATAAGAAACACTGTACATTCAATATACATATAAAAATATAAGTACCTTTGGAAGTGATCCCAAACTCAGATAGGGCAAAATATGAAATGATTTCTCTGTATAAAAATAGGGAAGTCAGTGGCCCAAAGCTAGAGTAGATAGGTGTAAAATGAAGCTCTGCACTGAATTTCCAGAACGCAGGGCAGTTCTGAGAACGCTGGTAGAAAGATGCTTTACACCACACGGTAGAAATGGCCTTGGATCATCTGAAACTGAGACTCAGCCAGAATATATTTCATCTTTCCAAGAACCATTCTAAAAATGGACCAAGATTCTCATTCACTCTATTTTCTCCTCTGCCTCTCCCTCCATCCTCTTTCTCTTTACACATATAGACACACATTATATGGAAAGAGCTTTAAACTCTATCTCCAATACTAGGAACTTTTCTGCATTTTCCTGTCCCTGAACACTGTTACCAGTTCTATAAGTAATTATTTTAGAGAGCTTCTGGGCAAGCTTCTCTTTTTATCAGTATAACCCTTGAAGAACTTTGGTCAGCCTATCAATCATCTCTTAAGGTAAATGATTCTGAAAATTCCTCTTGCAAAATATGCAAACCAAATTAGTTATGGTGGCAAAGGCAAGAATGTTGGAAACCAAAATTTAACATTCTTGGGTTCAACTACCTTCCTGGACACATTCAAACTCCAAAACGTGAAGAACTCTATATGGAACAAGTGAAGTACAGTTTGGTGGAATATTGAAACATAAGTAATAAAAATAATAATAGTAATGTCTCTGAAGCCACTGAAAGGTCAGTAAGTTACTATAACAGAGGGATAATACGTAAGTCCTAATTGGATACTGATGAACTAGTACATCTGGATTTTCAATCCTACTTGAAGAGTAGAAAGTAAAAGGTTATTTGATAATGTTAACCAAAAGGTGCAGAGAGAATGATGAAGATGGTGATATTTCTTATTTGGAATAGTTTATTTAAAGCCATATGAACTTCCAATGATGGACATCAGGAAATGTTGGAAGGAAAATGCAATAGCTCCAGAGAAAAACCTCTATTTCAAACACATGGAAGCAACATCAGCAGCCAAGAGATTTAAAACAGCCCATTGCAACAAGAAGAAAGTTCAGAAAAGGATGGAAGATTTAAGGAGTACAGAAAATAAAACCGAACTGCCAAAGAAATCTAACGAATGAGGGGCTAATATTTAAAAAAAAACAACTTTGCCGACTAAGGTCCGTCTAGTCAAGGCTATGGTTTTTCCTGTGGTCATGTATGGATGTGAGAGTTGGACTGTGAAGAAGGCTGAGCGCCGAAGAATTGNTCTGTTGCTTCTGATGGGCTTAGCTTTCATTCTGTGGTCACCGGATCATTTCATTCATTTGTTGTTCATTTACGAAATAATGCCATTCAACAAACACATCTTAGAACCGTTTATGTGTCTCTAGTACAGTTAAGAGATTTTGCAGAAAAGCTTTGGAAAATGTTATTTTAAACGAATCCTCTCTGAGTTTTTAAAAGCTTTGTTGGACCCAACAATGCATGCTGAGGTGTCAATGAAAAACGAACCACTCCCTGTAAATAAAAAAGCCATACATTTATTGCAAATCTAGAAGTACCAGAATGTCACAGAATACAGAACAAATCAGCAATCCTGTTTTCATTTTCTTCCAAACATTTAAAAACCTCGATTACTGACATACTGAAATTGGCATACATTTTTTTTTCCCATGCACTTGACAGAATGGACGTCTTGAGCAGATCGCTCTGAAACCAGTTATAAATATTAAATTGTATCGAACATTCATAGTAAAAAACATAGTAAAGTGCTGAAGTCGTGAAGCCTGCAGACGTGCCACAAGCTGCGAGTCCCTCTGGGCAGTGCCACCTGTCCGCCTGCCTCGTCCCGCTGTGCCCGTCTCTGCCGGACACCCGGTGGGAGCCTCCTCCCCGCCCTCCCCAGGGTCTAGATTGTCCTGCTTCGATGGCTGATCCCACGCTATACAGAAACGTAGCAGGCGGTGGTGAGCTACGCCACATTCGTCTCAGTGCAGAGAAACATTCGAGCTTGTGTGTACCTGGAACCAAACTAGGCTTGTTATATTTTTTCCCCCTGAGTCGTCAAAAATTAACAGTAAAATGGGTAGACATGGAGCAGCGGTTCTGACTGTCACCTGTAGAAGGAGATCAGGACACGTGAGTCCTTCTACAGAAACCCGCCCTTTTACAGAAAAAAAAACAAAAGACAAAAAAACGGGCACATGAGGAGTACTGTCCGTGCAGTGTGCTGCCGAGAGCAGCGGCCCTGCAACGCGGGGCAGCCAGGCTTTCTGGCCCGGGACTCACGACGGTGAGCTAAACGTCCCTGCTGCCCCACGTGAAACAGAAACGCGTCAACAGTGAGATCGCAAAAAAAAAAAAAAATCAAATGCTTCAACAATTCAATGAGATACAGTTCTGATCAAAGAAGATCCTCAAGTATTCTTAGGTGATAAATCATTTAAAAAAGCTAAGGCGATTTGCTGTTCATCCCCCCACCCCCTTTAAATCACACACATTGCCATCAAACTGAAGAATCCTTACAGCTTGGCCTTTTAGAGAGTGACTTTACGAGTTAAAGAGGCGTGTCAAGGATTGCAGAAGGGAGGTAAAAATTCTGCTTATGTCTCAGACTTTCTTTCTTTTGATTACTTTATTCATTCTAGAATAACTTAATAATAAATAGTGGTTTAAATTAAAGACACTACAATCACATATTTCTGAATAATTGAAAAGCAATAGGAAATCCATTTCTGAATGCCATGCTGTGTGCTGTGTATTGAGAGACTGGTGAATGACTGGCCATACAAAGAACTGGTCGTCTTCACATTTCTGAAGTTCAAGTTACGTGTATTTTTTAAAATTTCCATTTACTGGCCAAAGGTTTGGTCTTAAATTGTACTTTGTTTCCATGGAATATCTGGAAAATTCAGAGGCCCTAATGTGTTAATGGAAACCTCAGAGTTTTTCAAAGGTTTTTAAGCAATATGTTCATAGTTCTGAAAATGAGGAATTTCTTAAATGATGTAAGTTGTTTATTTGTTTGTTTGTTTGTTTTTTTGAGTGGCTGATTTCATCTCAGTGGCCTGGGCCAGATGTCAGTTTCTACGAGAGTGGCTTATCAACCGTGAGAGCTCTTCACACCACTCCGCCAATTCATGGCCCTATTTTAAACCCGGAGGGTGGCCCAGAGCCCGCCTGCGTGTCTCTGTGTTGCTGCTGAACCCGGCCAGGCTGATGCACAGAAAGGCGCTCCGCTGCTTTTGTTTTGGCAAAAAAAACAAGCAAAAAAGGAAACTTGTAAGAAAACAGGAAGGATGTGGTAGTGGTTCTGAATACATTCCCTTTGAAGTGCAGTCGGAAAGCGGGCGGGTGGTCCGCTGCTCTGCCGCCCCGGTCCCCCGCCCCACGCCCTCCNTGTGCTGCAATTCATGGGGTCGCAGAGAGTCAGACACGACTGAGTGACTGAACTGAACTGAACTGAACTGATGGTTTAGATAATGGACTGATGCTTCAAATTTTGTATTTGAGCCAAGATGTATATGAATATGCCCGCTCAACATTTACTATATAAATAAAAAGTCAACATCCTTGAGATATATACATTACGGAAATCAGATATTTAAGAACAAAAGAAAACATTTCCGGAAGATTTTAAACTAGAAAACAATAAACTCATTCTATCTAGAAAGCTATCGAGATGTCAGAAGTTTCTGCAATATTAATAAGGAGAAAATGGATTCAGCAATACTGGCATTTTTGCTGAGAGTGTAAAGGTAATTTACATGCAAGAAATGCTGTGCATAGGCATTTAAAACTTAACTCATGATTTCACTGTCTGGGCAGATGGTTCAAGTCAGAAACCTGGGAATCACACCTGATGCTTTCTCTATCTTAATCCCCATATTGAATCAATCAGTGGTTATTAATTTGAGCTCCCAAGTACTTTGGGAACCTGAACATCTTGTTTCATCTGTGCTTCCACCATCCTAGCCAAAGTTACAATTATTTCTCTCCTCGTCTGTTACAACGGTTCCCTCTGATGAGATTCCCTGTTCATCTTTCCCCATCACCAACTATCGAAAGAACAATGAGCATTATCTACTTAGAATGTACATATTACCATGGCTTCCAATTACTGTTAGAATAAAATTGGACCTCACCTCCATAAGCATCAAGCCCTGCAAGCCAGGACTCAGCTGACCACTCTGGCCCCTCTCTCTAGAAGCCAGCACACTGATCTCCTCCGGTTCCCTAAAAGACCACGTACAGCCTTGTCACATGCCATCTCTGTGGCCTGGACATTGCTGGTCTCCTATCTGCCTCATAGTTGTGTCCTTCTGAGGTTTGGGTTCTCAGCTTCAACGTGAGACAGATGGGTCTTCTCTGATCATCCTAGTCTAGACAGCCCTTTCTTATTCTGTATCACTGTGGCCTGCTCACCACCTTCATAGGACTCCTTGAATCTGTGTATTCCCTGACTATGATCTGTCTCCCATGGACTTTCTGGACGAGGAGTCATGCTGATTCCTCTCAACCTCGAGCCCCAGCACCCAGCATGGTGGCTACTCTGTAAATATCTGTGCCATAAATGGGCAGACAACTGAATGCATGAATGACAGAGGACATGCTCTAACAGACGTTATACATTAGGGTAGTTAGCAAAACAGGATTGATAACGATGTTTTAAGTTTGGGGAGTTATGGTGAGGAAACATGAAAAAGATGTTAGGTGATTCCCTTTTTAATGATAGAGGTATAAGTGAATTATCACTGAATCAAGCTGAAGGGAAATGGGGTAGTTCATCTAACAGCCTTGATGAGCAGCAAAGGGAAACAAGGATAAAGAAGAGCCTGGACTCTCAAAAATGTATCCTTTAATTGAAGTGACCAGGAGGGCAAACCTGGGATGATGCAGGAACAACTTGAGGTCATTTCTTTTTCCTTCTGCAAACATTTTACTGAATGATTCCAGTGTAACGTGAGGTTGGAGGGACTGGCCCAGGCTGTCAACATAGGGTCAGTGTGTGTAGCCCAGGCTCTAGAATGGCAGAGATTCCAAAGAAAGGATTATTACGAGGGTGCGGCAGGCCAGGAAAACCTCCTGGGACAGTTGGGTTTTGTGCTGGGCTTCAAAGAAAAGCCCAAGCCTTGGCTGGGCGGAGGAGGACAAGGAATGATATTAGAACCAGAGAAGAGGTTTTGGCTGATGTTTGTGGAAAACTTAATTGAGACCACATTTGTTCTGGTTCTCAGAAAGCAGACAGTTATGTAAGATAAAGAGGAAGAGGGAGGAATATCTAGGAAAAGCAATTACAAAGTCATCAGACGTAAAAGGCCCACAGCAATTACATATAAAATGTGACTTTTCATTTTTAAGAAAATCCATTTGAGAGAGTAAAAACCACCTTAAGGACTTTCTCTTTAGGAGAACAGAAAGACAAATTTAGATCTAGGACAAGAAAATGAAAAATAATTACGAAATAGTCAGAGGAATCTTAAATCAACTTTTCCCCAGTTTAGCCTAAAAAAGAGAAGGCAGAAGAGAGGAAACTTATTTAAAGTAGATGAACTATATGAGCAAAAATAATTGGCCATTAACCATGGAAATTTAGAGGTTTAGTCAGAAAGCTCTGTGATTTCCTTTGGGCTTTCATTTATCGAACCTGTACTAATTGAGACCAACCATGTGCCAGACACTGTTCAAGATCTTATATTCTGGTGAGGAAAACAAATAGAAAGACAAGCAAATAGACATCTGGTACATACTACTGAAGCAGGTAAAGGGCAGAGAATAACGGGGAGGAGGTGTGTCTTAAATAGTGGGGTCAGTGAGACCTAAATGAGCAAGGGGCATGAGCCATCTTCAAGCCAGGAGGAAGGGTTCCCACAGGTGCAAATGCCCAGAGATCATCGTGTCCAGAGGTGCATGGTGCCCCTGGAGGACAATTCTCAAGTAACTGTGCATTTTAAGGGCTCCCCTGATAGCTCAGTTGGTAAAGAATCCGCCTGCAATGCAGGAGACCCCAGTTTGATTCCTGGGTCTGGAAGATCCGCTGCAGAAGGGATAGGCTACCCATTCCAGAATTCTTGGACTTCCCTCATGGCTCAGCTGGTAAAGAATCTGCCTGTCTGCCTGCAATGTGGGAGACCTGGGTTCAATCCCTGGGTTGGGAAGATACCCTGGAAAAGGGAAAGGCTACCCACTCCAGTATTCTTGCCTGGAGAGTTCCATGGACTATATAGGCCACGGAGTCGCAAAGTCGGACACGTCTGAGCAACTTTCACTTTCAAGAACAACAGCTGCCAGCAAATAGTTCAATTGAGTTCAGTCGCTCAGTCGTGTCCGACTCTTTGCAACCCCATGAATTGCAGCACTCCAGGCCTTCCTGTTCATCACCNACGTCTGAGCAGCTGTCACTTTCAAGAACAACAGCTGCCAGCAAACAGTTCAGTTGAGTTTAGTCGCTCAGTCATGTCCGACTCTTTGCAACCCCATGAATTGCAGCACGCCAGGCCTTCCTGTTCATCACCATCTCCCAAACAGAGTAGCAAGAAATGATGTTTGGCAGGCAGCCAGAGGTGTGTAACTGATGCTTGGCAGCCAGCCAGAGATGTGTAAGCCCTGGACCACATTTCTGATGGAAAATCACCTGAGGTTTGAGAGACATAGGCTGGAAACATGGGCTTTCCATTTCAGAAGGATTTCTTTGGCTATTGTGTGGAAAATGGACTGCAGAAGTTGAGAATGAATCACAAAGAGAAGCCAGGAGCTTCCATAGGAGTCCAGACAGAACTGGAACCTGGAACAACTTCCCTGGAAGTCCAGTGGTTAAGAGATTTCATTCCAATGCAAGGGATGCAAGTTCAATTCCTGATGGAGGAACTAAGATCCCACATGCCTTGGTGTGATCAAAAGATATATATTTTTTTAAAAAAACCAACATACAACTGGAACCTGGAAAAACCCAAGAGGCTAGGAATGTTGGACAAATAACAGAATCATTCTCTCTGACATGAGAAAGAGGAAAATTTCCCTGTAAGAGAGTCAGAGGATTGCCTTCCATATGTAAGAAGGATCTTGATGTCTCAGTTTATGGAAATTCTAAGTTTGGAGAAAAATGGAAAAAAAAGTCAAAGACAGGAACTAAGAAATGAGAAATGAAATGAAAATATAGGTCCTTAAATGCCTACCATATAGTACCCAGCAAGTTCACAAGACAAGTGTTATCCCATACACAGTATGAAACTGAGGCCGAAAAGGGTTAAGGAACTTGACCAAGTTCAGTTAAGTTCAGCCGCTCAGTCGTGTCCAACTCTTTGTGACCCTATGAACCATAGCACGCCAGGCCTTCCTGTCCATCACCAACTCCCGGAGTCCACCCAAACCCATGTCCATTGAGTTGGTGATGCCATCCAGCCATCTCATTCATCCTGTCATCCCCTTCTCCTGCCTTCAATCTTTCCCAGCATCAGGGTCTTTTCCAATGAGTCAGTTCTTCGCATCAGGTGGCCAAAGTATTAGAGTTTCAGCTTCAACATCAGTCCTTCCAACGAACACTCAGGACTGATCTCCTTTAGGATGGACTGGCTGGATCTCCTTGCAATCCAAGGGACTCTCAAGAGTCTTCTCCAACACCACAGTTCAAAAGCATCAGTTCTTTGGTGCTCAGCTTTCTTTATAATCCAACTCTCACATCCATACATGACCACTGGAAAAGCCACAGCCTTGANGTGAACTCTGGGTGTTGGTGATGGACAGGGAGGCCTGGCGTGCTGCGATTCATGGGGTCACAGAGAGTCGGACATGACTGAGTGACTGAACTGAACTGAACTGAACTGACTCTGCATGTAAGTTAAATAAGCAGGGTGTCAGGATACAGCCTTGATGTACTCCTTTTCGTATAAATTTGAGATTTTTTTCCTCTGTAATTGCATCAGTCATACTTTCTTTATATATTGCAAAGTTCTGATTCAGTACCCACAAGTCTCAATTGTCATATTTTGGTTGATTGTTCATTTTATCATTATGAAATATTTTCATTTGTCACGTTGAACACATTTCATCTTCTGGCTTCACAGATGGTTCCAAGTTCTGATTCCCCACCGTACATGGGACTTTGAGACTTGTCTCTTCTCTCTCTGCAGGTGCCGAGGCCTCAGCCACTGTGGATTTTTTAGGCAACAGGCACTGCACAGGTTTAGTGTTTTCAAATCTGACTTATTGATATACATACATTTTCTCTTTCTGGCAGCTAGACATCTAGACACTGTTTTCTTTTTCTGATGTTAAAAATTCTATTAATGTCACTATCTGTATGTCTACCAACCTGCTTTTTTAATATGTTTATATATACATATACATTATATATATATATATACACATATATTTATATACAAAGCAAGAAGAGATGCATACATGTATGTGCAATGTATACAGAAGGAGAGGGAGTGCCCAGAAGAATCAGTGTATTAACACGTGTTTCTTCTGCCATCTTGACCTTGAATTCTATCTAATCTTTTCTTAAATAGAAAATAAATGTAATTAATTGACATTTCTATCCAACTTCTTGAATTGAAAATGTATTTCTTTGTTTCATTTGGAAATGATTTTCCTCAGCCGTTTAGTGAATATCCTCATTGCTCTCCTATGAATGTTGCCCAAAAGATTTCAATAAATGTTGCTAACGACTACTTAGCCCTTTCACTAAAAATGCAAATTTCCCCTCGAGCAATACTACGGATGTATTTCTATAAACTCCTTATTAAATGCTTACTGCTTTTAGAAATGGTACCTGGCCTGATGCCCAAGCTTACATTAGGAAGGGAATGGTATTAATGTGCCCTTTAAAAAGCATTTTTTATAGCCTAGCAGGAAGAAAAATCACTTTACTCTCATAATTTGCTTTATGCATTTCTGTTATCATTGCTAATTAGAGTATCCCAATAAAGCATTTATTTATTAAGTCTCTTCAGTTTAGTTTCCTCAATTAGTAAAAGTTATTCTCCTCTCTCAGTAAAATTTCTTTCTTCCCATTAAAATTTTATACAGTTTGATTGGATAAAGAGTATAAATGGATGACCAAAATAACTAATGGCAGAGAGATTGGCTAAGTTAATGCTTTATTTGTTTTCTTTTATCATTCTATTCAGACTTTAAAATTCCAGATCATTTTCCTTTCTAAAAGTAAAAAATCTTAAGAAGTTCTAAATCTCATTTAGCCAGACACATCCACTTATGTCTTTAACAATTTAGAATGTGTTTTGACAGATATTCTTTCTTTCTTTGCTGTCTAAATTGTAATTTATGGTTTCATTTCACAGCAGTTAAATATTGCAGTCATTTTCAGGAAAAGAAAAAAAGTTACCATAATCTAGCTACCTTTATACTGTCATACATGAATCACTGAGAAAATTTTAGGAATCTATCCAACTGCGTTTCTTATAAAACACTCTCATGTCTGTATAATGTGCAGTGCCAAGACTTATATCTGTGTAGCTTAGAAAATTGAGATAACTGAATAAAATAAAAGTAATTAAATAAAGCACATTTTGCAAGTACAATTGTGATCATGTAACTTGAACAAAAAGCATTTTATAGAATATTGATTAGAGATAAAATAGATCTTTTATATGTTATCCAATGAATATTCAGGACTGATTTCCTTTAGGATGAATGGGTTTGATCTCCTTGCTGTCCAAGGGACTCTCAAGAGTCTTCTCCAACATCACAGTTCAAAAGCATCAATTCTTTGGCGTTCAGCTTTCTTTATAGTCCAAAAAAAAAATTCTATTAATTGACTGTCAATTACTGGTAATTATCAAAAAGATATGATTCATTTTCTCATTAAGATTAGAACTGCTATCCCAAATATGACCAAAGTTAAGATTTTTAAAGAGATAAAACGGAATCATTTTTTAAGATTAGAATCCCAAAGACAGAGGATCCTGGCAGGCTATACCGGGATGTGTAGTGTTGCAAAGAGTCAGACACAACTGAAGTGACACAGAGTTATGATAATAACATAACTTGTTTTATTTTAAATCAGATTTCAATCAGTTCAGTTCAGTCCCTCAGTTGTGTCCAACTCTTTGCAACCCTGTAGACTGCAGCATGCCAGGCCTCCCTGTCCATCACCAACTCCCAGAGCTTACTCAAACTCATGTTAATTGAGTTGGTGATGCCATCCAACCATCTCATCCTCTGTCATCTCCTCTATCTCCTCCCACCTTCAATTTTTCCCAGCATCAGGGTTTTTTCAAATGAGTCAATTCTTCGCATTAGGTGGCCAAAGTATTAGAGTTTCAGCTTCAGCATCAGTCCTTCCAATTCAGGACTGATTTCCTTTAGGATGAATGGTTTGATCTCCTTGCAGTCCAAGGGACTCTCAAGAGTCTTCTCCAACATCACAGTTCAAAAGTATCAATTCTTTGGCATTCAGCTTTCTTTATAGTCCAGCTCTCACGTCCATACATGACTACTAGAAAAACCAAAGCTTTGACTAGACAGACCTTTGTTGACGAAGTAATGTCTCTGCTTTTTAATATGCTTATCTAGATTGGTCAGATTTATACACATTTAAAATGGGAGTTATGTGATACAATTTACTATATAATTTGGTTTATAAATCAGAAACATCTTTTTTTAAACATGTGTCTCTTCTAACATTTGACCTTGAAGCCTATCTAATATTTTAACAGGACAAAGTTATTGGTTGGCATTATCATTAAAAAATATCTGATGAACTGGCTATTAGTATATTGTGCTTTCTGATTTTATCTTGGTTTGATTATCTTAATTTATTATCTTGAGAAAATATTTCTTCATGTATGTTTTCAAATTTTTTGTTGTTTAGTTGCTAAGTGGTGTCCAACTCTCTTGTGATCCCAGGGACTGTACCCCACCAGGATCTGCTATCCATGGGATATCCCAGGCAAAAATACTGGAGTGAATTGCCATTCCCTTCTCCAGGAGACCTTCCCAACCCAGGGATTGAACCAGCATCTCCTGTATTGGCAGGCAGATTTTTTACCACTGAGCCACCAGGGAAGTCCACTTTTAAACTTACACATATGTGCTTATTTATTATGCTCTCTGATGATCTTTGGAATGTTTACTGTAGCTTAATTTATGTCTCAGTTTTCATTTTTAACAAAAATGGCTATTATCATTTTCAATATATAATAAAAATACTTTGGTCACATATTAGATATGTTCATCTCTTCCATTTACATCACAGACTCACTTTGATCTTGAAATTTTAAGCTTCTGTTATTTATTTTTTATTACCTACTGTGTTTATGGAAATTACTTTCCTATTTAGAGCTAATCCTTTAAGAGCTTCAGATGAAAATATTTGATAATAGGGCAGTTTCACTTTTGAGTCATCAAAAGTGTGATTTTCTCCCAGTTTAGTAAAATTTCTGAATGCATCGCTTATTTCTGTAAATAAGCATTTTATTTTATAACAATATATTTATAATTGCTTGAAATTTATCATAGTGTAATTTTCTTCATTGGATTTCCAAATTTCCAAGCTATTTTCTTTTGACATTTGTAACTGCAATGTCTCATGAAGCTCCCTCCATAACAGGACATAATTGTTCAGTGGGTGAGAACACTCAAAGTAAGAGAATGGATCAAAGATTCAGAGGGGGAAATGAGCATATAGATGTCTTTAAGCTTAGAGCTCCACAGAACAGTTCTGAAAGTCTAACTGTTTCCATGGGTTTTGGCTTAATGGAAAAATGAAAGTGTGAGGAAAATGAGAGAGAAAGAAGAGAATGAAGAAAGGAGGAGGGGAACCAGAAGAAAGAAGAAAAGGGAAATTGAAAGGTAAATGGTGATTCCATTTAAATTCTTTAAATTGCATTACAGAATTTCTTTTAGTTGTTCAGGCTCCATCTTAGAACAAATGCAATCATAAGTTCAACAAAAGGATGGCTTTGTAATTAATAAGTAAAGGGAAAGACATCATACTTCACCTTCTGACTATTTTCAGCATTAAGAAAAGCGAGCACAGACACTGTGGCAAATATGGAAGCCATTGTGTACTCAATAGGCTTTGCCATTGAGTTTTTATTTGCTTTATTTTTTGTGAATAGAGAAGTTGCTGGCTAGTGCTATATATAAATATATACACATATACTTATGTATGTATACTTGAATACAAATAAGGATTCCTTTGAATTTGAAACAAAGAATAGTCTTGACATTATGACAGACACTCATTTTATGCTTTTATAACGACTTTCAAGTAAGCATTTGAAACACTTTGCAATCTCAACATATTATTAAATAGGCTGATGCAATGTATTTTAAAATAGTATGACATTTCTAACAATTTCGACTTGAGCTTTAGGCTTTAACACAAGTTACTTGGACATTGAAGTAATCTATACTTGTCTTCCAATACAGTGTCTACAGCGATTGTTTAAAAATATAAATCTTATCACTTCCCAGCTTAAATCCTCTAATAGTTCCCCAAGGCCAGATTCCTTAACAAAACATTAATAGTGCCAGAAAGAAAAGTCCTGGCACATGGGTTCTCCCTTACCCACTATGTGCCAGCCACCAATGATCATGTTCTACTTGTTCCAAAGTTCCATAGTCCACAGGTCCTGAGCACCTTTGCATTGCCTGCTTTTTGCTGAAATGTGAAATGTGTCCACCATCTTTCCAGCTAACTCTTGTTTTCTGTGTGAACTCAAACTTTACTCCATGAACCCCTAGATTAGATCAGTTCTCTTTGTCACATGCTCATTTAGGTTCCAATATTTTCTTTTATACCACTTGTCACAGCTTAACACTGAGTGAAGGTAAATTTAAAAGCCACTATTATATATCACACTGTGAGTAAAAATGGACCTTATCGACTTTACTCACCATTTTATCCTTACTATCTAGCACTATGCTTAGGATGAGGTAGATATTTGGTAAATATTTCTGGCTGAATGCATGAATACACAGCATGATTGCTGTGGCTTTAAAATATATATTGATGAAAATACAATCACAAATAGATATTTCATCATTTTGTAATTTATATAGGTGAATTCAGATATTTCCAAGAGTCTTACCATGTTCACAGTGGACATAAGGTTAATTTTTTTGAAAATGGTGGCAATGTGTTTCTTTTCTGTGTTCTTTTCTCTCCACTATATTTAGAAATCTTAAATTTTATTGTTGTTATTCAGTTGCTCAGTCATGTCTGACTTTGCGACTCCTTGAACTGCAGCACCCCAGTATTCCCTGTCCTTTACCATCTCCAGGAGCTTGCTCAAACTTATGTCCACAGAGTCAGTGATGCAATCCAACCATCTCATCCTATGTCATCCCCTTCTCCTCCTGCCTTCAATCTTGCCCAGCATCGGGGCCTTTTCTAATGTGTTGACTCTTCTCATCAGGTGGCCAAAGTATTGGAGCTTCAGCTTCAACATCAGTCCTTCCAATGTACATTCAGGATTGATTTCCTTTAGGATTGACTTATTTATTCTTGCAGTCCAAGGGACTCTCAAGAGTCTTCAACAACACAGCTCAAAAGCATCTCTGGCATTCAACCTTCTTTATGGTCCAACTCTTACATCCATACATGACTACTGGAAAAACCATAGCTTTGACTAGATGGTCCTTTGTTGGCAAAGTAATGTGTCTGCTTTTTAACATGCTGTCTAGGTTTGTCATAGCCTTTCTTCCAAGGAGGAAGTGTCTTTTAATTTTGTAGCTGCAGTCAGCATCTGCAGTGATTTTGGAGCCCAAGAAAATAAAATCTGCCACTGTTTCCATTGTTTCCCTGTCTATTTTCCATGAAGCAATGGGACTAGTTTCTATGATCTTCGTTTCCTTAATGTTGAGTTTTAAGCCAGATTTCTCACTCTCTTCTTTCACCTTCATCAAGAGGCTGTTTAGTTCCTCTCCACTTTCTGCCATAAGAAATATATATGAGAAGAAATAAGAAATATATATGAGAACATGTGATAGTATCTTAGTCTGAGTCCCCCAAACACGTCCCCAAACAAGTAAACCCTGAAAAAGCAATTCAAGTGTATGTTGTTTAAATAGAAGATGACCTCAAGAAACACTGGTAGCAGAGAGAGAAAGTGAAACAAGACATGGAGACAAATTTAATAGCATAATAATGTAATAACAACACAGTTAGCAAGGGTGTGTTGTGAGGAAAGTTACTACTTTGAGCTTTGGGACCCAACGTAGAACGTACATCTCAGTCTTATCCTATTTGAGGAGCAAGGGAGCTGGGATATTTCAATGCTATCTCCCATCAATTGGGGTTGAAAGATGTTCCTAAGGGATGCAAATTTCCCAGAACTTCCAACAAACTACTATGCAACAGTATAACAGCTTCCAATTGCGAGAGAAAGCCCACAAAGATAGTATATGCTGTTCTTAGAAGCTTACTGGCATGTGCTAAAATGCTCAGAACCTAGGGGACCTAGCAGAGCATGGAGTTTGCTTACAGTTGTTCAGTCACTCACTTATGTCCAAATCTGCGTAGGACTCGTAAATATTTCTCTTGTACGCTTAGTTGCTCAGCCATGTCCGACTCTTTGCAACCCCATAGGTTGTAGTCCACCATGTTCCTCTGTCCATGGGATTCTCCAAGCAAAAATAATGGAGTGGACTGCCATCTCCTTCTCAGGGGATCTTCCCAACCCAGGGGTTAAACTCAGGTCTCCTGCATTGTAAGCGGATACTTCACCGCCTGAGCCACCAGGATCGCAGTACACTATGAAATATTTTGATGACTCTAAAGATTGAGGGGGTCAATAACCTTGTTTTAATCATGATATTCCTGAATGAAGTGTCAAAATTGTTGGTGGTCCATTTTTAAATACAACAGTAAAGAACATAATAGGAATGGACAGGTATAGACAATAGTGAGTGGCATTGCTAAACCTATACAGAAGCAGGTGGCCCTTAAGAAATGCTTGGGGAAAGAAATTAAGACACCATTTGAAGACTTAGTCTAAAATGATTATAAAAATGCTTCAAGACATGTATGAATACACTTTGGAAAAAAATTTGGCAAACAGTAGGCCATTTCTTTTCTTTTTTTAAAATTGACCAAACCTGCTTTCCAAGTGGGAGAAAACATACAAAGACAAATAAGAATATGGATCCTAAGGAGATAAAAAAAGAGCTGAAGTGGGAGAAAATCAAAATGAAGATATTGGTTATCTTGTGGTATTTTCATATAGATCTGATAATTCTTGGAACTATTATACTGGAGTTAAATCATAGATATTTTACATAATATCATTATCCTCCCAGTATAAATATATGCTACCATAAGAGATTGTATATGAATGAATATTGCACTTGTATAGTGAAACAAAATATTGAATTTATCTTGTGTTTTTAAATAAAATATAATACTTTATACATATTTATTACCTTCATAATATGGCTAGATAATAAATACTGTTACTTATCTAAAAAAAAAAGATTTGGAAACAATGCCACAAAATCAAAAAACTTTCTGATTGTTAATGAGAATATGATAATATTTAAATTTACAGGGGTATATCTATAATGAAAATAATTACTGCAAACAATACTTTCAGCAGACATAGTGATATGCATTGTTTCAACTAAACCTCAGAACATTCCATTTTAAAAGTAGGAAACTAAGTCTGACACTGAACATCTAAGTATGTGTCTCCCACCTTCAAAAACACAGTAGAAACTTTGCATTAGTCCTACCTCAATCTTCCCCCAACAAATCCAACAATCTTGTCTTCTTTTCCATTCATTTTCTTCTTCAAAGAAGAAGTAAGGAACTGACCCTCTTCCTGTTGAAGACCAGTCCTTTCACTGGTGCTCTGAATCAGCTCATCTTTTGACTTAGGAAAGTGTCATCACCAACTATCCTTCCTTGCTTCAACCACATCCACTTTTAAATACCTTCATATCTTTTCCATTTTTAAAACCAATTAAAAAAAAGCACAAACAAAACAGAAAACCTCACTATCAAATTCCTCACCACCTACCCCTTCACAACCAAACTCTTCTAATAAGTTGTCCATATTCACTTTCATTTCCTTCCCACTTATTCACTCCTCACTCCCCGTTCTCTTTCATTAAATAATTAACCTGATAGATTTTTTTTTTCAACTTCATTGTGCTTGATCTCCTTGTAACTTTTGTACCTGTTAACCACTTCTTCCTTCACTTGGCTTCATTGGTACTATTCATTCCCAATCTTTTTCTCATATTCTGTCTGCAACTACTCAATTTCTTTGTCAACTTTATCCTCCTTTACCCAAAGATGAAATTCTTCAAGGCTGGTGCTTCCTTTCTCTATTTTATCAAAGCAAAGTAGAGAAGGTTGTGTCTGGGGAACTTGTAACTAAGGATAGATGTTTAAGTAGTTCAGACAATAGTGACTCTTCCATTGCATAGACATTAATTATATGAGACATTATATGGACTTCCAACGTATCTAAGTTTTGTAGAAAACACATTAGAATAAATAGAAAACCTGACTGTCATCTGCTTTTTTAAACTGTAAACCATTCTAGAAACATCAGTAGCTACATTTAGAAAACAACCTTCGATTTAAGAAAGCTCTAGNCTCATCACCCAAGTGCACCTCCATACAAGCAAGTGCCTAAAGCCTATCAAAGCTCTGCTTGCTCTGCCTGGCCCTCCTCCTCCTCCTCTTACGGCCGGTCTGTCTGTGTCCCTGTGTCTCCTAAGCACCGCGCAGCTCGCTTAACTCATGGCAACAGAGTCCTAACAGGTTTCTCTGATCTTCTTCCTCCTCCAGGCCCTTCCTTCCCCTTCAGCCACCACGGTGGTGCTAGTTTAATCACTACGTTGTATCTCACTCTTTGTGAACCCACGGACTGTAGCCCACCAGGTTCCTCTGTCCATGGGATTCTCCAGACAAGAATACTGGAGCAGGTTGTCATTTCCTTCTCAAGGGGATCTTTGCAACCCAGGGATCAAACCTTGCAGGCAGTCTCTTGCATTGTAGGCAGATTCTTTATTTACTGAGCCACCAGGGAAGCCCCAAACCCCTCCCAAACACTAAAGTTCTACCCTTCCGCTGCTAAGACTATTCATGGACTTACTCTTGAGTGCTGTTGAATTGCTTTATTATGGTGTTTAATCTGAAGAGTAGCATTGACATATATATACACGACCATGTGTAAAATGGATAGCTCATGGGATCCTGAGGCACAGCACGGGGAGCTCAGCTCGGGGCTCTGTGATGAGCTAGGTTGGTGGAATGGAGTGGGGTAAGAGATTCAAGAGGGAGAGAATATATGTAGACATACAGTTGATTCATTTCTTTGTACAGTAACACAACATTGTAAAGCAAGTATACTTTTTTTTAAATTAAGGCCCTCGCTTACAGTCACTGGAAGTGTTGCTAAGTCTAGGCTAGTTAGGGGTTGGAAATGAGGAAGCGATTCCATAAATGACAAATTCTTCATAGATATTACAATCAAATATAATTGGGTCGATCTAAAAGAACAGTGGGGAAATGCCCGCAAAGGGGCTATATTGTGTAAGGATGTCTAGCATGGCTCCTAGCACATCTCCAGCCTTCATCTTCGCTCCATCACATTCTGTGTTCCAGCTCTGCAGAACGTCCTTTTGTTCCTCAAATATGCCACCCTCCCACTCCCCTGCCCTAGGCTGTCGACCCTCTTCCTGGAAGGCTCTTGCTTTTGCCCACAGCCCTCACTGATTCAGCTTGCTGCTGCTTCTCCTTTGGGTCTTGGCTGAAACATCAGCATCCTCGGAACACTTCCTGACTTTCCTCTCAAGCCCCAGCCTGGGTGAAGCATCCTTTTTCTCAACCACCCAATCACCCGGGTCCAGCCCCATCAGACCCCAGATCCTATCCTCACACCCGCTCTTCCATAAGCCCCTGAGCTGGAGCCCCACCTGTCCTGTTCACTCCTGGATCCCTTGTGATCAGTTGCCACAAGTTAGGTAATCAATAAATGGCATGTGAATAATTAAATCTTTCAGTAAGTTATCATGCCACAATCGTATGATGGAATAAAACACAGCCATTAATAACCACCCTTTAGAAAAACAATTTAACAATACAGAAGAATATTTGGAACACACACTGTTCCCTTTTAGAAACTCATTACAAAAGACAATGTACAGTGAGATCCAATTTCAATTTTCTGAAATGTATAATAAAAAGAAGATTTCAAAGATGTGTGCCTAGAATTTAAGATTATCTCCCTGGAGGATAGAATTGTAGGGCTTTTTTCTTTGAGCTTATCTAAGCATAGATTTCTTTGATAAGAAAAAAATGAAGAAAAAGTATATAAAATGTGATGTGAAGTCCTGGGCTGTCAGAGAAAAGAGAGTCAGTGCTGAATGCAGTGGCCAGTGGGGAGCCAGGTCATCCCAGGGAAAGGCTCTGGCCCACAGTGACCAGAAGTGTTGCTAAGTGTCCACTAGTTAGGAGCTGAACCTGAGGATGAGACTCCGAAAACAGCAGATCCTTCATAGAAATTATAACCAAATACAATTGGGTCAATGAAAAGAAGAGTGGTGGGAAAACGCCTACAGAAGAGGGCTATATTATGTAAGTGAAAGTCGCTCAGTCGTGTCTGACTCTTTGGGACCCCATGGAATATACAGTCCATGGAATTCTCTAGGCCAGGATACTGGAGTGGGTAGCCTTTCCCTTCTCCAGAAGATCTTCCCAACCCAGGGATCAAACCCAGGTCTCCCGCACTGCAGGTGGATTCTTTACCAGCTGAGCCCCAAGGGAAGCCCATATTACGTAAGTAGAAGCTTAAACATCTGTCTTCAGATGCCTTTTCTCAATACGATATCAGGTCACATGAGAGGAGAATTAGATTGGGAAAACAGCCAAGGAAAGGTTTATTGAACCAAAGACAGAATTTGACCAGGTCGTAAACAAGCATTACTTCCCAGCTTCATTTGTTCAGTTTGTTTCAGACCTGGGTCTTCCTATGAGCTCCACTGTAGATGCTCCAGGAGTCAGAGCCTGGATCTGAACAGTTCAGAATCAGACCCAACACTGTACCACGTGGTATTTGATCCAAATGAGACAAAAATTTCCCTCTAGCCTCCTCCAATGGTTACAGTCTAGAGAGAGGTACGTTGAAGCGGATAAAATCTGTTGCAGGAAAAAAATGAAAATTCCATTTATTTTTGTTTTTTATTGGAAAGGATCTTTGTTGCTCTTAAGAACAACTGTATGGACTGCTTCTGATGTGGGAAAGTAAGTTTTGAACAAGAAAAAGTGTTAGTCACTCAGTCATGTCTGACTTCGTGATCCCATGGACTATAGCCTGCCAGGCTCTGTGGAATTCTCCAGGCAAGAATACTGAAGTGGGTTGCCATTCCCTTCTGCAGGGGATCTTTCCCACTGAGGGATCAAACCCAGGTCTCCTGCATTGGAGGCAGATTCTTTACCGTCTGAGCCTAAACCCAAGAACAAACAGATTGGTCGAAAAATGACTGCATTCCAGACCAAAACACTCTAGCACTACTTCATGACTCTGAAAGTGAACAAAAGCAGGCAGATTGTGGAGAAGAGTCAAAATATAGTCAGCATGGGCTGAGGTTCAGGTTTAGGAAGCCCCACCCTGCAGGCATCCTTAACTGGACCAATGGCCCAGAGAGGACAAGACACTAGCATCAGGACTTCCCCGATGGTCTAGCGGTTAAGCATCCAGCTACCAGTGCAGGGGACACAGGTTCAATCCCTGGTCGTGGAAGATCCTGCATGCCACGGAGAAACTAACCAACCCCGTGAGCCAAAACTACTGAGCCCGTGCTCTGAAGCCCGGGAGCCGCAACTCCCAAAGCCTAGGGAGCTCAAAGCACACTCTAGGGCCCAAAGCCACCGCGATGAGAAGTCCATGCACCATAATCAAGAACAGCCCCCGAGCGCCACAACTAGAAA
Source organism: Neotragus pygmaeus (assembly GCA_006410875.1). NCBI lineage: Eukaryota > Metazoa > Chordata > Mammalia > Artiodactyla > Bovidae > Neotragus > Neotragus pygmaeus. Next base: position 156,988 of record SJYV01013470.1, on the reverse strand, counting down.
AAGCCCATGTGCAGCAAGGAAGACCCCCGTGAAGCTAATTTAATTAATTTGCTAATTAATTAATTTCAAAGGAACAAGGGGAAGGAGTCCAGGGCAGGCACCCCATGAGGAGGGAAAAGGGTTCTGGGAAAGAAGACAGAGAAGAGGGTCCCCGAGGTCTGTATCTGAACTCTGTCCACGTCTCTCGGTGACCCCTAAACCATACGCAGATGGGGCACTGAAAACCAAAGGCTGAGATTCAATTCCCTGCCTCACTGCTGCTATCCCTGAGCTTGCAACGGATCTAACCAGTAAGAGTCGCCTGGTTACATTAGTGAACACTGGTTAATCCTTCTTGGCTACAGCTTCCTTCCACATGAAACGATACTGCTGCCACTGTGGCCGGCTGTTTATTCATTCGTGAATTCAACATAGCTCACAGGTAGTCCAGAGATACAAAAAGTGCAGCATCACTGCCTTGAGGAAGTTGGGAGTCCCAGGAGAAAGAGCAGAGCTGCACCCAAGCAGCTGTCACACAAGCTAGAACTTGACCAGAGAAGGAGCTTGGTGCAGCAGAGAGAACACAGACTCCAGAACCAGACAAAGCCGGGCTTGAACCCTGGACCCGCCAAGACCTAGAGCCTCAGAATCCACCTTGTACAGCAGCTGTGGGGAATAAATAGTGCCTTTATATTAATCACTTACTTTATACTAGGCACTTCCTATGCACTGTACAGGGCTTCCCTAGTGGCTCAGACGATAAAGAATCCACCTGTGATGCAGAAGACCTGGGTTCGATCCCTGGGTCAGGAAGATCACCTGGAGAAGGGAATGGTTACCCACACCAGTGTTCTGGCCTGGAGAATCCCATAGACAGAGGAGCCTGGAGGGCTACAATCCACAGGGTCACAAAAAGTCAGACACCACTAAGCGACTAGCACCTTCACATGCGCTGCGTACTAATTCAGTTCTTACAACAACTCACTGTGAAGAGAAAGTCGCTCAACTGCGTCCAACTCTTTACGACCCCCATGGACTATACAGTTCATGGAATTCTCTAGGCCAGAATACTGGAGTGGGTAGCCTTTTCCTTCTCCAGGGGATCTTCCCAATCCAGGGATTGAACCCAAGTCTCCTGCATGGCAGGTGGATTCTTTACCAGCTGAGCCACAAGGGAAGCATATAACAACTCATTGGGTAGATATCATTAATACCATCACCCTTACTCTAGAGATGCAAAAAATGAGGCACACAGGGAAACTGTTTTATTGGAGTATAACTGCTTTACAACGTTGTGTGAGTTTCTGCTATACAACAATGGGAATCAGCTATATGTACACATATAATCCTTTCCCTCTTGAGCCTCCCTCCCACCTCCCACCCTTACCATCCCATCACACGAGGTCATCACAGTGCACCAAGCTGAGCCCCTGGCTCTACAGCAGCTGCCCACTAGCCATCTGTTTTACACATGGCAGTGTATTATATATGTCATTTGCAGTGACGTGAATGAACCTAGAGACTGTCACACTGAGTCAGAAAGAGAAAAACAAGTTTCATATACTCATGTATGTAAGTGAAATCTAGAAAAATGGTACTGATGAAACTATTTGCAGAGAGGCATAGGGAATTTCAGTTTACTTGCCCAAAGTCAGTAAGTGCTAAAGTGATCAAACAGATTAAGACACAAGCAGCACTGCTTGGCTCCCGCTGCTACGTTTTGTTGAAGAACAACTTCAAGTGCCAAACACAGTGTTTGAACGCACAATAGGCGCTCCACGAGTGGCAGACACCGTCACAAGTGTTATTGTTACTGCTGATGCCACGTGATTGCAATGAAGCCACAAGAGAGAAAGAGCTGAAGTTCAAGGTGCCCACCTGCAATAATGCTGACTAATCGTGTGCTTGACTGGACACACACCTTGAGAAATCACAATTAGTGGTGAGCTCTCTAGGTATATCCTTCCTCTTTTCCAAAAGAATAGCACCACGTCATCACTATTTATCTCTTCATTCACTCATCGCACTGTCACTCTGGACCCCCATCTGCTACACTAAACCGAGTATCACAATGGTTCCCAAAGGGGAAGTATTAATAGAAATAAAGGTGAGGGACAGGCTCTGCCACTCACTAAAGTGAGTGCAGCTGGAAGAAGCAAGCAAGCAACAGGTTTTGCAGTGTTTTGAGACAATCTCAGAGAAACTGTGTCATGTGGGAAAAAGAAAGAGGACAAAAAAGAAATATGAACTTAAAAAAAAAAGAAATATGAACTTAACCCTAAATCAAAAATTAATTAGCATGCATCAAACATAGAAATAACATTTTTACTCACACTTAATAAGTCTTAGTACCCTGCTTTGTTTCCCAAAGATGAAACCATACACCACTTGGAACTCCAAGGATCTCAGCTGTTACAATTCCCCAGTGAAGTAGTGATTTAGGGATAATGCCAGATTTTGAAAGAATAAGAGCAGTATTTTATTTGGGCTTTTATGAGGACATGTTGCACGTTTCTTAAATAAATACATGCAGTTTCATATGATCCTAAGAGAGTACTTTCACCAAAGCATACATACCAGGATCCTGGGGAAAACAACCAAATCCTGGGACTATTAATATATAAGTTCTAAATCCTGATGGGGTAACGTGCCCAGTTTCTGAACAATACACATTATCTCAGAGATAAATTTTATGACATGTGTGGCTATTGCTTATAAATCAGTTTAAGATGAAAGGCATTACCCTGATATTTGAGTTGGACAAAAAGATTTATATGGCTAGATTCCTCAAAGCTATAAAATGTAGAAAAACAAAAATAGTTTGGACAAACCCTTGGAGGGTGTTGTAGTGGGGTTTAGCCTACAGGGGCCTTTGGGCTGACAATGGGTTTTAGACTCAAGCTTTCCTTAGAGTCGCTTAGAGGTTATGAAACTTCTCTGTATAAACATCACTTGAAACAACTAAATGGATTTATTGACTGAGCATGGGGTTCTTAAGCTGATATATTCAAATCAAAGACTTAGGAGTAGGGGCCCTTAAAGGGAATACTGAGCCCTTTTACAACAAGGAAGCATGGCTGGAGAGAGAAAAATGATGTGACTTTCCCAAGGTGATATGACTACATTCCCACCACCCCCACCATCATCAGACATTCATTCAGCACTGAGCCAAGCACAGTGCTAAGGNAAAGAAGGCTGAGGGCTGAAGAATTGATGCTTTTGAACTGTGATGCTGAAGACTCGTGACAGTGCCTTGGACCACAAGGAGATTAAACCAGTCAATCCTAAAGGAAATCAACCCTGAATATTCATTGGAAGGACTGATGCTGAAGCTCCAGTACTTTGGCCACCTGATGAGAAGAACCAACTTATTGGAAAGGACTCTGATGCTGGGAAAGATTGAGGGCAGGAGGAGAAAGGGGTGACAGAGAATGAGATGGCTGGATATTATCACCCATCAGTGGACATGTGTTTGAGCAAACTCCAGGAGACAGTCAAGGACAAGGAAGTCTGGCATATGCAGTCCAGGGGGTTGCAAGGAGCTGGACACAGCTTAGGGACTGAACAACAAACTGTACAGCTCAGTGGCACTGAGTACATTCACATTATTGCACAACTTTCATCCTCACCCATCTCCCAGATGGCTCACCTTCCTAAACGGAAACTCCGAAATTCCCTGCCTGCCCCTGCATCTACCAAAGCACTTTCTGACTCTCTGAATTTGACAGTTCTAGGTACTTTGCATAAGTGCAGTCAAACAGTATTTCTATCTAATGTATGAAAGTGAAAGAAAGTGAAGTCGCTCAGTCATGTCCGACTCTTTGCAACCCCGTGGACTGTAGCCCGCCAGGCTCCTCTGTCCACGGGATTCTCCAGGCAAGAATACTGGAGTGGGTTGCCATTTCCTTCTCCAGGGGGTCTTCCCGACCCAGGGATCGAACCCGGGTCTCCTGTATTGCAGGCAGATGCTTTATCCTCTGAGCCACCAGGGAAGCCATCTAATGTATACTGGAATGCATTTTTAAGGTTAACTGAATATATATCCTACAAACAGATTGTACCTTTTTTTTCCCTGTGCTATATAGTATGGTCTTATTAGTTATCCACTTTATACCTAACAGTATATATATATACATACATACATACATATATATATTATAGATATCCCAATTTCCCAATTAATTCATGTAACAAATAGTTGTTAGCTTCCTACTAGCATAAAATACGGAACTAAAAGCTCTGTAATAGGATAGTGGGGCTTGGTGAAAGAACGATGAATAAAACACACTTCCTACCCACAAAGAATATCATAGGGAAGCAAGGCAGACAGAACCCATGCATATATCCAAAGAAGCAAGTGAAAACAGGGCAGATAGCAAATAATACTGGAAAGTAATTACTAATCTTCTTTGGCATGGTATCATAGTTATCAAGGAGAATGTTCTCATTCTCAGAAAATACAAACTCATTTATTTGGGGATAAAGTGTGATGATGCCTATAATTTACTTTCAAACTACTTTACAAAAACAACAAACTAGATACATAAATGCACATATACAAAGCTAACACGCCAATATGTTAATCACTGGGGAGAAAAAAGCTGGCAGTCAAGGGTCAAGTGCTGGCTCCAAACTTCAGAACATTATGTGGACTTGAAACTCTTTCAAACTTGTTCTCACAGCGTGACTGATAGGAGAAAACTTGCAGACACAGGCTGTTTTTTAAGTGCAAAGTGCTCTATAAATAATTCCCACAACCACCATGGAACAGGGCCCTGGGAGGGGCTGCTTTTTAAGTGCCAGTTGCTGAGAGGCTTCAAAACATGGCAATGAATCCTTCTGATTCATAACTGAAGCCCCTTTCCCTGGTCAATCTTTAGTGAAGGTAAACCTGTGGATGAAAGTCTTCATAAAAAACCTTGTTGGGAAATTCATCTGAATCATTTTAATTCACTTCTCTCCACTTTATCAAGACACAGTGGAGGAATTGATGGGCTAATGGATAAAGGAGAAGGTCCCTAGACAAGCCTATCAACACCCAGGTTGAGATTACAGTCTACAGACCAAGGTCTCTGAGTAGAGTCATGGTCAGATGACTCCGCTCACTCCCAGACTCACCGCACCTGCCCAGCTGCCATCTCTCACACTCAGCACATCCAAAATAGAACACTTCCCTTCCATTGTTTTTTCCTCTCCATGAAAGGCACGGCCAACAGTAAAGCAAGAGAAGCCACAGATTTCCCCATCACTCCCCTCCACCTCCGTATCCATCCATCCCCAGACCCTCCTGTTTTCCCTCCAAACTTCTCCCAAATCGCCAGCATCTCTCCTTTTCAGATTCCACCTTCCCTTAACAGGCAACATGGATTTCCCAAACTTCCACAACTCTTCTATTTCCATACTTGTCTCTCTCCAACCCGCACTCCATACTGGTTACAAAAGGAAAATTACCAATTCCTGTTTACATTTCTCAATGGTTTAATAGTAATCGTTATTAAGAAAACAGTCATGATACAATGCCTAATACTTACTGAGCACTTAGCCAGGCACCCTGCGCTAATAAGCACCTTGTCTAAGCATCTTCTCATTTCATCCTCACGGACCTTAAGAAGTGAGGGTTACTGCTGTATCAATTTTACAATTTTCTCCGAGACACAGAGAAGTATGAACTCTTACTTGCCCAGGGACAGAACTGGTTAGCAAGAGGCAGATGGGCTTCAGACCTAAGCCTCTGCTCTCTCCCCTCTGGGTTGAACAAGACATGCCCCACTCATGCCCACAAAGTCCTAAGGCCCTGAGGACTTAGCCCTTGTCACCCACAATCTTCCCTTTTCCTTTTGCTCGTGGGAATGCCCTCAACTTTGTGCTCCTCTTCCTCACTCACTCTCCACATGTGGGCATCTCTTCTAGGTCCCCAAGGCTAAGCAGATCCTCTCCGTGCATCTTAAAGGCACACATTCTGGCTTGTGATTAGGGACTTATTTGTGTCCACATCGCGGGAGGGCCATCTCAGCTTTTCTGACCCTACAGGCCAGCACCCAGTCCAGCACCTGGTACGCAGGACTTGCTCAACAAATCTTTATCAACTAGAGAAACGGAGCGCATGTGAACACAGAATTCCTGGGCTGCAGCTCAAGGGTCTGGCTTTACTATCAGTGTGAAGTGAAGTGAAGTCGCTCAGTCGTGTCTGACTCTTTGTGACCCCATGGACTGTAGCCTACCAGGCTCCTCCACGGCATTTTCCAGGCAAGAGTACTGGAGCGGGTTGCCATTTCCTTCTCTATACTATCAGTGTGACCTCGTGCAAATCACCACCTCTCAGAGCCTCCGGGGTCCGATCTGAAACTTCTCCTGCAAACCTATGATAATAAAGCACTGTGGAGTTTTCAAATATCTTTCCACAAAATCCCATTCAATCCCAGGATGGCCCTATGAGGGAAGCAGGGTTCTCATGGCCCACAGTCACTTAAGAAAGAAAAAGGAGGATCGATTGGGTTGGGGAGGAAAACTAGTGACTGGCCAACAGTCAATCAGCCTTTGACCCTGAAACCTTCCCTTGACACTAAGCCCAGCTTACAACCAGGGCTAGGTGGCAACCCACTAACCTGGGCTGTGGCAGAGCTTTGAGAAGCTGCCCAGAGCTCTGTACATGAGGGACCACTGGTGCTGACTCAGTCATCCTCCTCTCCAGTTTTCCCATTTGCGTAAGGCACTCGAGTGAAGAGTGGAGACCCTCCAGCACGTGTAACTCCATTGTCACTGGTAACCATGTCTATCATAAGCACGCACAGCTGGGGGATAACCAGGAGAACCCCAGCCACCCTCTCCTGTCCCTACCCAGGGGAGCAGAAGCCAGGACAAAGAATCCACTTCCTGAGTGGCTGTTTGGGCTTCAGAATATGAAAGCCTAAAGTGTATGAGGCAGCGCCGATCATGGCACAGCTCCTGGCAACCCCAAGCCCTGGGGTTAACTGGGAGTCAGTGGTCTTTTATCAACATCCATCCGTACCACTGTCCCAGCCCAGCCTCTAAGCCAGGAGGTAATTCAGGTCGATGAGTACAGAGATGCTTCCTTACTCACGAGGATTCAACATGTAATCTCTGCAAAGGATGTCAATTGACTCTATGCAATTGCCAGTGTCCCTTCTGTGCATAAGGAACTTACATGCTGGTTTTAGGGGGAAAAACACCTTTAATATCATGTTATTCTTATTATATTAAAGGTTTAAGGTAATTCCTTCCATCTCCAAGCAGAAATGGAAACAAAACTTCCTCCAAGTGCAAAATTGTTCCTTAGCACCAGCTCCATAACTAGGACTGTCTGCTTCTTCAGGTGAAACTGAAACAGTATGACTGCTTATATTTTAATAAAAATTCCCTTATATATGTGACCTTCCAGGAGACCATATGTGTCCAAGATGTCATAAAGTGGATTTAAAGACAAAAACAGGTGAACTTTATGGTGAAAAAATTTTAATGTAAATTGGTATCAAAAACCTAACACATAATTTAAAAGAAATCTTATCAAGTGAAATTTGTCATTATACAGAAATTCCATTTTATTATAAGTTGTTCATTTTCAATGTGTAAATGAAAACTTCAGAAATTTTGAGATTATGTCTAATATTCAGACATAATTTCCAAGCTATTTTAGCACAGAGCTTTAAAAAAAAAAAAANATGGATATGCTATGAAATTATAACCATAAGCCCACATGCCTACAAGAGCACTTGACTGTCACACTCAGAGTGATGCGCTATTTGTTTCCTGCTTTCTCCATTAATATTCTCGTGCCATTTGTTCATTTGTTTTATCTGGCTGATAGGTAGCTGACAAATGGAAGCACACTCTAAAAGTCTAAGGAAAATATATGGGAGTAGAACTTCAAATTGAGGAAATTCTTTTTGCTAAGTGATAAATCTTCCTAAACATTGGCAAGGGTTGTCGTTACGTTTATTTGGTGGTAAACCACCCTGGGTCTGGCTTGTGGAGCATCAGGTATTTGGAGAGGACTGGATTCGAGAAGCCCCATGTTTAGAGTACGGGTGTGCTAACCAATGCAGTGATGTGTGCGAAGCCTAGCAAAAGAGCAACTGGGTTCTGAAATGGCAAAGTTTGTCCCAGGGCATTTGTCTCTTGTATTTGGTTCACTGTTGTTGCAATGGGTTGTGAGTTCATTGACTCATTTGGAGACATTTTTTGAGCACCTGCCATGGGTTAAGTGCTAGAGATATAAGGAGGAAGCATGCTGTCTGCTCTCTCGAGGCTTCTGTCCCCTCTNTAATGTTATCTGGCAGCCTGGATGGGAAGGGGAGAATGGATACATGTATGTGTATGACTGAGTCACTCTGGTGTGCACCTGAAACTATCACAACATTATTAATAGGCTAAGCTCCAATACTGAATAAAAAGTTAAAAAAAAAAAAAAAGATAGTGACTAGGAGTGAAAGTGTAGACATTTATGAGCATTTACATAATAGAGAATAATGGAATGGAAACTGATGGAGATGCACTGTCAATGAAGGGGCTGGTATGATTGCAATGATATGATAGAGAGAAAGAAACTGAATATACAGAAAAGGGAATATATTCCTGAAGTAAGAAAGCCTTTGGGATGATGAAAACAGAAGGGATCTGGAGCAGGCGCAGTGACTGTGGATTCAGGAGGAAAGGAGAGATAAGTCAAGGTGCCTTCACATGTATAGATTTAGAGATGACATGGTCATTAGATAAAGTGGTAAGTGGGACTACATGGAAAGTGTGAAGAGAGACTTGAAGCATGAGAGAAACATCCTAAATTGGTAATAATAGATTTGCTAAGCATCTTCAGCTAAACATGGCTTTATGGTATATTATCTTCACATGCATGGTAACTCATCTTAATAAAATAAAAGGTTCATTTAAATGTGCTGGTTACTTGTTGTTGTTCAGTCTCTAAGTTGTGTCTGGCTCTTTGCACCCCTGGGGACTGTAGCACAGCAGGTTCCTCTGTCCTCCACTATCTTCTGGAGTTTCCTCAAATTCATGTCCATTGAGTCAGTGATGCTATCTCACCATCTCATCCTCTGCTGCCCCCTTCTCCTTTTGCCAATTATACTTATGTCAATAGTATGTTATAGTTTATTTATAATTTCAGCAGCTCAATTGTTTCATTTTCCCCTTGATTCTGGGTTATTTTGAATCCATGGATCTTCAAAGATTTAGCAGTAGTAATCAAGGTAGGAACAAGATNGTCTCTAGGTTGTCACAGAGCCCCGGTGTGAGTTCCCAGAGTCACACCGCAAATTCCCACTGGCTATCTATTTCACATATGGCAGTGTGTGTGTTTCCACGCTACTTTCTCCATACATCTCACCCTCTCCTTCCCACCCCCTCTTGCTTGACCACTGAGAAGACAGTCACTTTCCCATGGTCATCTCACTACCTATTTTTAAAAACACCATTAGGACAATTGCTAGATAGGTATTAAATTTTTTTAATTTGTAATATTTTACTTTTAGAAGACCCTCAGCATTCACCCCCTCGCCCTTCATTTTAAAGCTAAAGAGGTCAAGACACATAATATTAATCACATTTCTATATTCATCTTAATTCTAATTGGAAGCACAAACCCAACTCAGTGAATTTTTCCTGTAAAGCAATGGTGATTTTGTCAGATAATAACAGAACCACATATTTGTGATGAGAAAATAAGGACTTGAATCTACTGGAATACCCATGCAGCCAAGAAGCCTTAATCAATTCCAAATATTTTGTTAACTTTGAAAACAAAGGCCTCCCAAAAGGCAAGTTTAAGAAATAACATGCAATTATGTTTTTTAGCTTAAAGTAGAAAATGATTATGAATGAAAACTTGGGAAATGAGATGTGTNTCAATTCCAAATATTTTGTTAACTTTGAAAACAAAGGCCTCCCAAAATGCAAGTTTAAGAAATAACATGCAATTATGTTTTTTAGCTTAAAGTAGAAAATGATTATGAATGAAAACTTGGGAAATGCAAGATTTAAAATAGAGAAAAAAGTTACCCTCAGTCATGTTATTTGAGTGACATAATTATTAATACTTTGGAGAGATTCCTATCAGAAATATTTATGCACAGATAGTTCCTACTAACTTATAATCATACTATAACATTTTGATCTTTCCAGGATGCACATAAAGTACATAAAAACCTGTCTTTCTGAACTATTAGTTTTGAAGGAGTGTCATTAGCACCGTACTTGAGATTTGCAAAAATAAATCAATGAGGTTAGGAGAGAGATGATTGGCCTGAGCTTCATTGACCTGCCAATCTAGTCTAAATTACAGAATGTGGAGGCCCTTGTTTGCAATTCTACTCTTCTTTATGTGTTTTTTAAAACAGTCTCGGGAGGACTTCCTTGGTGGTGCAGTGGTTAAGACTTCCTCTTCTAATGCAGGAGTTTCTANGAGCTTCATTGACCTGCCAATCTAGTCTAAATTACAGAATGTGGAGGCCCTTGTTTGCAATTCTACTCTTCTTTATGTGTTTTTTAAAACAGTCTCGGGAGGACTTCCTTGGTGGTGCAGTGGTTAAGACTTCCTCTTCTAATGCAGGAGTTTCTAGTTTGATCCCTGGTTGGGAAGCTAAGATCTTACATGCCTCTTGGCCAAATAAAAGAAACAGAAAAACAAGAGCAACATTGTAACAACTTAAATAAAGACTTTAAAAATGGTCCACACTGATAACTGAATAGTCTAGGGGACTCTAGCTAATTCATGGGTATGGGAAAAATAAGATAATTATGTAATCTAAAAATCCAAACACCAGGACAAAAAGCCATTCCAGAATTCAGAAGATAATATCTTACTCTAACAAATTTATGTTAATACATTTTCAAATAATAGATATAAATTCAGATTAACATTCTGTNTATGTAATCTAAAAATCCAAACACCAGGACAAAAAGCCATTCCAGAATTCAGAAGATAATATCTTACTCTAACAAATTTATGTTAATACATTTTCAAATAATAGATCTAAATTCAGATTAACATTCTGTCCATTTAACTTCATCAATGGCACCCAACTCCAGTACTCTTGCTTGGAAAATCCCATGGATGGAGGAGGCTGGTGGGCTGCAGTCTATGGGAATTCGAAGAGTCGGACACGACTGAGTGACTTCACTTTCACTTTTCATTCTCATGCCTTGGAGAAGAAAATGGCAATCCACTCCAGTGTTCTTGCCTGGAGAATCCCAGGGACAGAAGAGCCTGGTGAGCTCCCATCTCTGGGGTCGCACAGAGTCGGACACGACTGAAGTGACTTAGCAGCAGCAGTCTCTTCATATTTCCATATCATCCCTATGGGTATCTTAAAGAAAATTTTATTTCACCTATAAAGACTTCATTATACATCCCTAACTAAAAGTGATTTTCACAAAGATCACTTTTAATGCCTTCCTTAATGAATATCTGGTCCCACTTAAAATTTTAATTAAATATTCTAAACTTTATTAATAGCAACAATTTCTTTTTAAGAACCATATTGTCTGATAACACACACATCTTCCCATGCTTTTAATTTGTTCTTAACTGATCTAATATTAAACCTATAAGCAAATTGAATCTTCAGTATTGTTAATTGCTCCAATATTGCAAGCAAATTTAATAAGATTTCAGTCTAAGAGAATAAACCACATTTGTGATGTGTTCAGGGATTGTCTGTAATGATCTGGGGGTCACACTAGTATTCTGTGGTAGAGATGCTGAAGCTCTGCACTGCCTGAGATGGTTCTAGAATAACAGTTTTATCACTCAAGTGCCAATTGTCCCCTCCAATGAGGAACACTGGCCAAGGATCAGTCACTGTATCATTGCTTTCTGTTTCAGAGCTTTAAAAGGATTATATTAAAGATATTTAAAATACGAGAGACATGGGACTATAAAGAAAAAGACCCTGTGTAACTAGTTAGACTACAGAGCATATACATACTGACATGTCTGAGTTCAGTATAATTGGAGATGAGAAACAACGGTGGAGGACTGTGTGGCTGGGAATGAGACAGGCAGAGAGGCAGGGCTGGGGTCATGGGATTACAGGATTACCAGCATCCTTAGCTGCAGGTGGCCAGTTGGTCAGCTGATGCTTGTCTACACGGGGCCAGGTATTACTACTGGCCTCAAGCCAGTGGCAAGTTCAAAGTTCCAGGAGCACCACCCTTGACTGCACTGGTCTCACTGACCAACTGCAGCCAGCTCTGGGAGAGAAGAGGTGGAGGGCAAGGAACCATGAAGACCCTGAAGCTGACTCAAGGGGCTCTTAAAAAAAAAAAAAGCGAGTCATATCTTAGATCCTCAGAGAGCAGTGGCTGACATCTGGTCCCATCACCTCATGGCAAATAGATGGGGGAAAATGGAAACAGTGACAGACTTTATTTTCTTGGGCTCCAAAACCACTTCAGATAGTGACTGTAGCCATAAAATTAAAAGACACTTGCTCCTTGGAAGGAGAGCATGACAAACCTAGACAGCAGAGGAACACACAGAGATACCACTTTCCTGACAAAGGTCTGAATAGTCAAGGCTATGGTCTTTCCGGTAGTCATGCATGGATGTGAGAAAGAAAAGAAAGTGAAGTCGCTCAGTCGTGTCCGACTCTGTGACCCCATGGACTGTAGCCTACCAGGCTCCTCAGTCCATGGAATTTTCCAGGCAAGAGTACTAGAGTGGGTTGCCATTTCCTTCTCTAGGGAATCTTCCCGACCCAGAGACTGAACCCAGGTCTCCCGCATCACAGGCAGATGCTTTACTGTCTGAGCCACCAGTTGGATCATAAAGAAGGTTGAAAGCTGAAGAATTGATGCTTTAGAATTGTGGTGCTGGAGGAGACTCTTGAGAGTCTCTTGGACAGCAAGGAGCTCAAACCAGCCAATCCTAAAGGAAATGGCTGAGTCCCTTTGCTGTTCACCTGAAACTACCACAACATTGTTAATAAGTTATACCCCAGTACAAAATGTTTCGGGTGTTAAAAAAATAAATAAATAAAATGCTTTAAAAAAAATCCTAAAGGAAATCGACCCTGAATATTCATTGGAAGGACTAATTCTGAAGCTGAAGCTCCAATATTTTGGCCACTTGATGTAAGAATCCGACTCATTGGAAAAGACCCTGATGCTGGGAAAGATTGAAGGCAGGAGCAGAAGGGGACGACAGAGGACAAGATGGTTAGATAGCATCACTGACTCAATAAACATGAATTTGAACGAACTCCAGAACATGGTGAAGGNTTGATGTAAGAATCCGACTCATTGGAAAAGACCCTGATGCTGGGAAAGATTGAAGGCAGGAGCAGAAGGGGACGACAGAGGACAAGATGGTTAGATAGCATCACTGACTCAATAAACATGAATTTGAACGAACTCCAGAACATGGTGAAGGACAGAGGAGCCTCTTGTGCTGCAGTCCATACGATTGCAGAGTTGGACACAATTTAGTGACCGAACAACAGCAGAGAGTAGGTTTACCTGCAGTTGTCAGACAAACCACTGACCTTGAGCTACTTGTGATGCCCTCAGCTGGATACCTAAGGCTCACAAATCTCCCTTTCTGTGTCTTTTGTTTCTTTAATTTATGTCATAACCATGGAGTCAAAACTAAATAAGTGATTGGTAGGACTTTAAATGAAAAAAGATGATTTGATCATTAAAGCTTTGCCTGGGTTCTTCCTTCCATCCTGCTGAAAGCCCATCTCTGTCTGGGGGAATGAAGTAATTATGCCAACCATTAATAATGTTTCCTTATCTTACCAAAGCAGTGACAGGCACCCAGAGGACCTTGTTAGTAGATGGTCAAGCCAGTGATGGAGTCAACCCAGTGGATGGAAGCAGTAGTAAGTGGTGGCCATTGGTCTATGGCAGGGAGGATCTGTTCTAGCACACAGTCACACAGACACAAAGACACACATACACACACACACACGTGTATGTATCAAACTCATGTCTACTGAGTCGGTGATGCCATCAAACCATCTCATCCTCTGTCGTCCCCTTCTCCCCCTGCCCTTAATCTTTCCCAGCATCCAGGTCTTTTCCAGTGAGTCAGCTCTTCACATCAAGTGGCCAAAGTATTATTGGAGGCCCACCAATAGAATACTCAGGGTGGCTTCCCAAAAGCTTGGAATAAAACCCTAACACTTTACCCCATGACTCAAAACCACACCATGCCCTGGCCTTTGTCCCCTCATCTTCCCATTCTCCCCATGGACCACAATGCTGCAGCCCCCCTGGGTCAAACTGGCCCAGCTCCTTTTCAGACTTCAGCATTGTTCTGGGGCTGTGGCCATAGGGCCACACAAGGATATGAGAGGGAGACAGGATTCAAGACAGTCAGTTACGCCCCTATCCTAGAAAGAGATGGATGGTGCTAATGTTAAACCGCTGTGTAACAGAAACCACTGAGGAGAAAATTAGCAACTAGCTTTGGCAGGGAGGGAAGGGGAAGAGGTGAACACACAGTGGAATTTCACCTATAAAATCAGGAGATAAGAGAGCAGAGGTTAAAACTGAAATACATAAAGGCAAAGAGGACTGAACATAATAACATGTAAGTCACCTCTAGAACCAGTTAGGGAGATGAAAAAATGTTTCAGAGAAGCTAAAAAAATGCAAAATCCAACTAAACAGAAAAGGAAGTTGGCTACAATCTTTGTGGGGGTTCCAAACAAAATCAGAACAATTAGGTCAAGATTTCTCTTAAACGCAAAGGTTGTGCAATCTGCTGAAAAATCAGGACCCATTTGGAGAGTCCAGCCCAGAGTTAACTGTAGTTGGAGACAGTAAGGAAAAGGATGGCCCCTGTGTGTTCATCAATGAAAGGGGAAGAATTGCCCTGGACGCCCAGGTCTNTTGGCCACTTGATGTAAGAATCCGACTCATTGGAAAAGACCCTGATGCTGGGAAAGATTGAAGGCAGGAGCAGAAGGGGACGACAGAGGACAAGATGGTTAGATAGCATCACTGACTCAATAAACATGAATTTGAACGAACTCCAGAACATGGTGAAGGACAGAGGAGCCTCTTGTGCTGCAGTCCATACGATTGCAGAGTTGGACACAATTTAGTGACCCAACAACAGCAGAGAGTAGGTTTACCTGCAGTTGTCAGACAAACCACTGACCTTGAGCTACTTGTGATGCCCTCAGCTGGATACCTAAGGCTCACAAATCTCCCTTTCTGTGTCTTTTGTTTCTTTAATTTATGTCATAACCATGGAGTCAAAACTAAATAAGTGATTGGTAGGACTTTAAATGAAAAAAGATGATTTGATCATTAAAGCTTTGCCTGGGTTCTTCCTTCCATCCTGCTGAAAGCCCATCTCTGTCTGGGGGAATGAAGTAATTATGCCAACCATTAATAATGTTTCCTTATCTTACCAAAGCAGTGACAGGCACCCAGAGGACCTTGTTAGTAGATGGTCAAGCCAGTGATGGAGTCAACCCAGTGGATGGAAGCAGTAGTAAGTGGTGGCCATTGGTCTATGGCAGGGAGGATCTGTTCTAGCACACAGTCACACAGACACAAAGACACACATACACACACACACACGTGTATGTATCAAACTCATGTCTACTGAGTCGGTGATGCCATCAAACCATCTCATCCTCTGTCGTCCCCTTCTCCCCCTGCCCTTAATCTTTCCCAGCATCCAGGTCTTTTCCAGTGAGTCAGCTCTTCACATCAAGTGGCCAAAGTATTATTGGAGGCCCACCAATAGAATACTCAGGGTGGCTTCCCAAAAGCTTGGAATAAAACCCTAACACTTTACCCCATGACTCAAAACCACACCATGCCCTGGCCTTTGTCCCCTCATCTTCCCATTCTCCCCATGGACCACAATGCTGCAGCCCCCCTGGGTCAAACTGGCCCAGCTCCTTTTCAGACTTCAGCATTGTTCTGGGGCTGTGGCCATAGGGCCACACAAGGATATGAGAGGGAGACAGGATTCAAGACAGTCAGTTACGCCCCTATCCTAGAAAGAGATGGATGGTGCTAATGTTAAACCGCTGTGTAACAGAAACCACTGAGGAGAAAATTAGCAACTAGCTTTGGCAGGGAGGGAAGGGGAAGAGGTGAACACACAGTGGAATTTCACCTATAAAATCAGGAGATAAGAGAGCAGAGGTTAAAACTGAAATACATAAAGGCAAAGAGGACTGAACATAATAACATGTAAGTCACCTCTAGAACCAGTTAGGGAGATGAAAAAATGTTTCAGAGAAGCTAAAAAAATGCAAAATCCAACTAAACAGAAAAGGAAGTTGGCTACAATCTTTGTGGGGGTTCCAAACAAAATCAGAACAATTAGGTCAAGATTTCTCTTAAACGCAAAGGTTGTGCAATCTGCTGAAAAATCAGGACCCATTTGGAGAGTCCAGCCCAGAGTTAACTGTAGTTGGAGACAGTAAGGAAAAGGATGGCCCCTGTGTGTTCATCAATGAAAGGGGAAGAATTGCCCTGGACGCCCAGGTCTTGTAAGACAGGCAAAAATCTCTCTCCTGGAAACAACCTTGGTTGTCTAAGCATCAAATCTAACTCATCTGGGTGAAGAACTGGAATCTGCTAGAGATAATAAAGCTCTTCCCTCAGTAGGATGAGTCTCCTAACCCAGAAAGAGATGGAACCAAATAAAAAGAGGAGGATGTCATGACGGAGACCTGAGCCTTGCGAGTGCCACCGGGTGTCTGGCTCAGGCTGATCTGAGCACGCTGGTGTGCAAAGGTGTCATCCTGGAGAGAGTGTGGTGCATGAGAGCATCTATCAGACTTAGGATTCCAATTAAAATGTATTGCTGAGTAATTGAATTTTTATGCATTTGAGGTTGAAAGACAGGGTTAAGGCAATGCACGTGGAGATGCTCGATGGGGCTTGAGAATCACCATTGTTTATAAGTTTAATTCTTGCAAGGAGAAAAAAAAAACAAAAGATTATTTCAGATAGTCGTCCATGTGAGCAAGAGCCCATCTAAGACATCAGAAACCACAGCCCACCATCCCTTTGTTCCCTCTGACCCTGCACCCCTCTGTGGCTGTTCTCTCCCACTAGTCAGGTCTCCACTCAGAAATCCCCTGCTCAGACCTTGTGTCTCTTGAAAGTGAAAGTGTGAGTCGCTCAGTCATTTCCGACTCTTTGCAACCCCCTGGACTGTAGCCCTTCAGGCTCCTCTGTCCATGGAATTCTCCAGACAAAAATACTGGAGTGGGTTGTCATTTCCTTCTCCAGGGAATCTTCCTGACCCAGGAAGTCAACCCAGGTCTACTGCATTGCAGGCAGATTCTTTACTGTCTGAGCCACCAGGGAAGCTTCCTTATTCTTCACCTTAGTACTTAACTCTAAAGAACCCAGCTGCCAATGCAGGAGATGTAAGAAACATGGGTTCTATCCCTGTGTTGGGAAAATCCCCTGGAAGAGGGCACACAACTGAAGTGACTTAGCATGCATGCAGTACTCAACAAAACACACATCTATCTGCTATCTCCCCATCTAAAAGGAAATGCCGTGGGATGAAGGCTTCATCTCTGAAGCCACTTGTGGTCCTCCCAGGGTTCCTGCATGCTCCATTACAACAGATTTATCATTACCTGAAATGATACTCCTTTTTGGTTCCCTCTTGAGACCATAAACTCCCTAAGAATTAGGACTTTGTCTTGTTAATCACTGAATCTTTAGCACTTAAACAGTTTCTGGCACAAATGAACCTATCTGCTTAAAGTTTTTGCCCTAATGCCTCCCTGATGGCTCAGTTGGTAAAGAATTCGCCTACAGTGTGGGAGATATAGGTTTGATTCCTGGGTTGGGACGATCCCCCAGAGAAGAGAAAGGCTACCCGCTCCAGTATTCTGGCCTGGAGAATTCCATGGACCGTATAGTCCATGGGGTCACAGAGTCAGACATGACTGAGAGACTTTCACTTTCACTTGACCCTAATAACAGCTATATACCTTTCAAGTTAGATTTGGCTTCTCCCTAAGCAATCACATCTGGAACACCATAGGCATCATTTGCTAGTTATTCTTTTTCCCAACACTCATGAAAATGAACACATAGCTATTAAAATAAAAATTTAACCTCAAAAATGTGCTATCAAAAATCACCTTGTGCTTTGCAACGGTCTGATTCCCAATCTGGGAATACATAGGACTCCCCTGCCCTAGGCAGACTGAAGTGGGTGGAACTAGGCTGACTCTCTTTTGAACATTAGTCTCACTTCTCCAACTAGCATTCAGCACCTTCAACAGTTCCCTGAAATAAGGCATCAACAGACCTGAAACAGAACTCCTTTTTCCTGCCCAAGCCCCTATTCAAGTTTAATTCCTTAGGTCTGTGATTCTCTACCAGCTGACTCTCTCCCCCAGGGAATACTTGACAGCGTCCAGAGGCACTGCTTATTGTCCCACCCTGGGGATGCTCCAGCATCTATTAGGTAGAAGCCAGGAAATGTTGCTAAACACCCTACAATACACATGACAGTTCCCTGCAACAAAGAATTGTCCAGCCCCCAAATAACCCTAATATCAGCATTGAGAAAGCCTAGTTTAGGTCAATGAGACCTTAGCTTATCAGACTAAAAACCCTTGGTTTTATTCCAATGCCTCTCGTCTGCTCATCTGTAGACACCGACCCTTTACAAAACAGGGAAATGGCACCTTTAGAACATTTTTACAAATCTGAATCCATAGGAATATTTATAACTCCTAGCAAGTTAAAGGGGCTTCCCTTGTGGCTCAGCTGATAAAGAATTCACCTGTAATGTAGGAGATCTGGGGTTTGATCCCTGGGTTGGGACAATCCCCTGAAGAAGGGAAAAGCTTCCCACTTCAGTATTCTGGCCTGGAGAATTCCATGGACTGTATAGTCCATGGGGTCATAAAGAGTCAGACATGACTAAGCAACTTTCATTTCATTGAGCAAGTTACAGACCATTTTAAAATAAATTATTTGACTATAAAAACTTGAAGGTATTGAAGAATTTATAATTGTGATTGTCAGTTTGTAACTAAAATAATTGCTTCAAAAACAGATGCTATCGGAAATGCTGATCTCTTAGGGAATCTATTGCCTCTTTGGAGAATACTTTTATATAACAAAAAAGATGTAAGTGTTAAAGTTGTGCCTCAGGAAACACATATAATAAGGATGACTTTCAAGGACATACAGGATGATTGAGAAAGCTCTGGACTGAGGCTTAGTGCTTTTAAAGCAGTCCGACCATTAGGAACGGTGTCAGATGAAATGCAGCACACATGCTAGTAGTGAGTGAAGCCTGCCGGATGGAGAAGATGACCTGACATCTGTAAGGAGAGGCACTGACCTGATTCATTCATTCAATGGGTGTGTTACCAGATTATATCTCGTCTAACACAGCCTGGGAACAGGAAAGCCTTGACAAACTTAGAAAGCGTGTTAAAAAGCAAAGACATCACTTTGCCGACAAACATCCGTACAGTCAAGGCTGTGGTCTTTCCAGTAGTCACGTACGGATTTGAGAATTGAATGTGGATCATGAAGGCAGAGCACCAAAGAATTGATGCTTTTGAACTGTGGTGCTAGAGAAGACTCTTAAGAGTCCCTTGGACAGGAAGGAGATCAAACCAGTCAATCCTAAAGGAAATCAACCTTGAATACTCATTGGAAGGACTGATGCCGAAGCTGAAGCTCCAATGCTTTGGCCACCTGATGCAAACTCCTGACTCATTGGAAAAGACCCCGATGCTGGGGAAGATTGAAGACAGAAGGAGAAGATGGTGACAGAGGAAGAGATGGTTGGATGGCATCACCGATTCAATGGACATGAACTTGGGCAAACTCCAGGAGATGGTGAGGGACAGGGAAGCCTGGTGCGCTGCAGTCTGTGG
>SJYV01013470.1:85861-135443 GCA_006410875.1 Neotragus pygmaeus | reverse complement strand
AAAAAAAAACTAGTAAGATCTGCTGGCAGGGAAAAACAAACACATCTGAGCAAATGCAAACATGCTCATAAAACCAAAGGCAAAGAAAGGAAGATATAGGAGGCCCATGTGCAAAAGACAATCAATAAAATATAATTAAAATGGGAATCTGCAATAGAAAAGCTTGCAAGAAAGCAGACATTCAGCAAAACTGGAAAAATTAACCTCAAGGTTAGAAAAAAGAAGTAACCACATCTAATAAGCACAGAGGCA
Organism: Neotragus pygmaeus; assembly: GCA_006410875.1. NCBI lineage: Eukaryota > Metazoa > Chordata > Mammalia > Artiodactyla > Bovidae > Neotragus > Neotragus pygmaeus. The sequence goes on along the minus strand of SJYV01013470.1, from coordinate 135,191 downwards.
AGAGGCACAATGGAAGGACAACGGTTTGGAGAGTCAGAGGTCAGGGTGGTGACGCAATAATCAGCTGAGCGAAAGCATCAGTGGGCTGACTTTGACCTTCATTCCCCTCGTGGGTGAAATAGGGATAACAATCACACCTGGCTCCCAAGACAGTTGTGATGAATGAGATCAACCCCAGATAGCAGGAGTCATTTCTATCAAGTGCACCCAGCCTGGCACAGTATGGGTAGCTCAATATATTTGAGTGAATGAATAACTTAGGATTTTTATTTGGGCCACACTGTGCAGTATGTGGGATCCTAGTTCCTCAATCGAGGATCGAATCCATGCCCCTTGCATTGGAAGCACAGAGTCTTAACCACTGGACCACCAGGGAAGTTCCTGAATAATTTAGGGCTTTGAGAGTGGTAAGCATTATGCCAATATTGTTTGTTCTCTGTTTTTAACAGGCAGTGGAGAGCAGTGGTTCCCCAAGTCCCCAGACCAACAGCAACAGCATCAGCTGGGGACTTAGTTACCACAAATGCAAATTCACCAGCAGTACCCTAGACCCACAGAATACTCAGGGGATGGGACCCAACACTATGTATTTTAAGAAGCCCTGCAGGTGACTCTGAAGCAGGGTTGGTGCTAAAGTTTGAGAACCACTGATCTGGAAAACTAGCAGGTTTTTAAACATCAAATATTAATATTATTCATTAAGAGTTACATATCTGATGCAGATTACAAAGAAAAAAAGATCAGAAAGTGAAAGTCAAATATTATATGACATCAAAAAGCCTTTACTGGCTGCATGTTGACACATTTTTTCTTTTCATGAGTGGGAGAGTCCCTAGGCTCAACGACCATACCTGTCACTGCACTGTTTCCAGAACAACTTCCTTATTCTTGAAGAGCATCTGTTGGTGACTTTTGTTCCCAACCCCAAGCACAGAGCCAGGGATGCCACAGATACTCATTATAAAGTAATTAATGACTGCGTAAGCACCATGCATTGCTGTTTTAAAACAATCCCTTTCATCCCATTTCCCTAGAGCCCAAATAAGAAATATTAATTGAAATACTAATATAGCCAGACTAGAAATGACACCTCTGTCTCCTGATCTAGTGATTACAAAGGGGGAGATTTCAAGCAAGATCTTTTCATTAAGTATGTTCTGAGAAACTGGAATCAAAATGGAGGAAACATTAATTTTAAAACTGATACAATAAGCAGACAAGTTTAGCGAGTGACTGACTTAAAGTGACGTACTCGTTGAATTCTAAGCTTGTGTAATTAACTCAAAAGGTGGTACAGTTGCCAGTGCAGGAGACACAAGAGACGTGGGTTGGGAAGACCACCTGGAGGAGGAAATGGCAACCCACTCCAGTGTTCTTGCCTGGAAAATTCCATGGACAGAGGAGCCTGGCAGTCTGCAGTTCACGGACTCACGAAGAGTCAAACACGACTGAGCAACTGAGCATGCACGCATAGAGGAAGCATTCATTCCTTCTTTCAGAAAGAATTTGGAGAGAGTAAACAGTCACAAGCGAAGAATCTAAAGGATGCTTAGAAACAGTTCCTGCCTGCAGGGAGCTTACACTCCAGAAGAGGAGAGAAGACACATTCATAGGAAACAACGAAACACAGTGAGAGGAAATCCAGCACCTGGTACCAAGTCAGGCCCATGTGGTGCCCTGTGAGGCTGGACCTCCTGAAGTGGGCGAGGGGAGGAAGGCCGGGGCCAGGCCAGCCTGTGACAGCTCAAAATACGTGTGCCAAGCAGCACGGGGTCAGCAGCAAGGTGCCTTTGAAGGTTTCTGAATGCAGCACAGTCGTGATGAAGGACTGCTGCAGCTGGGTCCCTTCTTGTTCTCATTTGCTACATTTGAGAGGAAAGCTTAAGACTTCCCGTCCTTCTCACTGGGAACAGGGGCGGACAGAATGGTCTGGACAGAATGAGGCGACTCCAAATGGATAAGCAAAAAGGGGCAAGGAGGGATGGGTATTGCCTCGAGGAGACAAAGAGGAGAATACAAACTCTGATCCTTCTCACATGCTTCCTCTTACCCTTGTTTCAGTTTAATTCAGTTCAGTTGCTCAGTCGTGTCCAACTCTTTGTGACCCCATGGACTGCAGCACACCAGGCATCCCTGTCCATCACCAACTCCCGGAGTTTACCCAAACTCATGTCAATCGGTGATGCCATCCAACCATCTCATCCTCTGTCATCCTCTTCTCCTCCTGCCTTCAATCTTTCCCAGCATCAGGGTCTTTTCAAATGAGTCAATTCTTCACATCAAGTGGCCAAAATATTGGAGCCTCATCTTCAACATCAGTCCTTCCAATGAACATTCAGGACTGCTCTCCTTTAGGATGGATTAATTGGATCTCCTTGCAGTCCAAGGGAATCTCAAGAGTCTTCTCCAACACCACCATAGTTCAAAAGCATCAATTCTTTGGCACTCAGCTTTTTTATACTCCAACTCTCACATCCATACATGACTACTGGAAAAACCATAGCCTTGACTAGACGGACCTTTGTTGGCAAAGTAATGTCTCTGCTTTTTAATACCAGTGCCCTTTATGGATCACCTATTCTGTGCCAGATGTATGCATGTGGATACAGACGTGTGGTTAGGTGTGTATAAGTATATGGGTGTGTATGCATGTGTATGTATAAATACGTTTGCACATGTGTGTGTGGATATGTTCTCTTTAACCCTTACAAGGTCAGTAAGGTTTNCACCTATTCTGTGCCAGATGTATGCATGTGGATACAGACGTGTGGTTAGGTGTGTATAAGTATATGGGTGTGTATGCATGTGTATGTATAAATACGTTTGCACATGTGTGTGTGGATATGTTCTCTTTAACCCTTACAAGGTCAGTAAGGTTTCTTTTTGCAGACAAGACAACTTGGGCTCAGAGGAGTAAGGTAGAATTGGTGAATGACTCAGCCTGGAGTTAAACCCAGGACTGCAGACTCCAAACCCCACACTCATTTATTCCTCCTGGGTCTTTTCTCTCCTTTTCATGAGATTTGTTTGGAAAGACCATGAGAACCAGGCCAGCCCTGAGGCAGAGACCATGGCAGGGAGTGACCCATTCAGGCCTGGCTCTTCTGGGTCTTAGCAGAGGACCAAAGGATGCCCTGAGGGTCCTCCATGGTCCAAGTTGGCTCCCCAGAGAGGGAGGCCACAGAAGGAGCTGAGGCCAAATCTCTGGCCCGAGGAAAGAACAGAAGCACTCCATGCAAGGCATCCAACTGTGGGCTCGACAGCAGTAACAACAGTAAGATCCAGTGACACTCGCCAAGCACCCCGGGTACCCTTCTAAGCACACCGCGAGCATCACTTATCCACTGAACTGTGAGCTGTGGCTTCTGTCACCCAGCTCGATTCACAGAGCGAAAGCTGAGACCCAGTGAGATCAATTTCCCCCAAGGTCACACAGAGGATGAGTAGCAAGAGCAGGCTTTGCTCTCCCTCGGCTGGGCTCCGGTCCTGGACTTCTGGAAGGTTGCCCTGCAGTCGTAAGCAAGGCAGCGTGGCGAGGGTGACAGGCTTATCACAGTCATTCTGGCGGCAGATGACAAGGTTTGAATCAGGACACTGGAAGGAAGCAGTGTGTGTGCCAGATGGGGAACCATCATAAACGGGGAGACAGTCCAGAAATAAACAAAGTGGCAGGGGGCGGGGGGCAAGAGTGTGGGCGGAGCTTGCAGCCCGAGACATGAGGGAAGTGATGGCACCAATGATGAAACCTGGAGCCATGGAGGGAGAGCGAGGCTTGAAAGCCTGTGTGGGAGGCTGACGGAGGAGGGTCTGGAGTTGAGTCTGAGGAGGGGGCTGAGGGTTAGCAGAGCACCCCTCTGAGCCCAGTGCAGGTGCTGGGACTGGGTGACTGGCCAGGCTGCAAGGATGGGTCTGGAAGCCATCCACTTAGAGGTGATAGCTCGGAATGAGTGGCTGCTGTCCCAGGAAGGAGACCGAGATAGAACAGGGAAAGGAAGGCGGGGAGGAGGCTGGAGAGGTCCCTGGAGAATACACACAAGGCAGTCCTCTGTAAGACAGGAGAGGAAGGCTGCTAGAGAGAGGAGGGCTAAGAAAGAGCCCTGGACATCAGTGATCAGGACGCTACATAACCTTGGAGAAGTAGATTCATGATGTGTCAGTTCAGTTGCTCAGTCATGTCCAGCTCTTTGCAACCCCATGGACTGCAGCAATGCCAGGCTTCCCTGTCCATCACCAACTCCTGGATCTTGCTCAAACTCATGTCCATCAAGTCGGTGATACTATCCAACCATCTCATCCTCTGTCATCCCCTTCTCCTGCCTTCAATCATTCCCAGCATCAGGGTTTTTTCCAAGGAGTCAGTTCTTTGCATCAGGTGGCCAAAGTATTGGAGTTTCAGCTTCAGCATCAGTCCTTCCAATGAACACCCAGGACTGATCTTCTTTAGGATGGACTGGTTGTATCTCCTTGCAGTCCAAGGGACTCTCAAGAGTCTTCTCCAGCACCAGAGTTCACAAGCATCAATTCATTGGCGCTCAGCTTTCTTTAGAGTCCAATAGAAAATTGCGAATTGGACATAGAGCAGTGATAAAGAGGACAACAGAGTGAAGGAGGGAGAGGAAGGGGAGGGAGGGAGGAGGTGAGCACACAGAGCCACCCCAAGAACTTAAGAAATCCTTACTTGTTTGAGGGACTGGTTTTGAGCTGAGACCTCCAGTCCTTACAGACTAGAAATCAGGGCTGGAATGGGGGAGGTGGGTGGCAGGGTGAGAAAGCCAGAAAAGTGTGGAAGCATAAGATTCCAGGGGGAGAGAGAAAGAAGAGCAAGGTGGCTTCCGAGGCTCCTTCCGAGGCCCCCTCCATCCTGAAACTGAACTAACCCACCTCTTACAACCTGCGCTCATCTGCTCAAGAACTCAGCGCTCAAGCTGAGAGAGAGTAGGTGTAGGGACCCAGCAAATTCCACCCAGGATTTTTCTCCAGGAGGAGGTGACCCACTCCAACCCCCGACTCAAAGGCACCTCGGTGTTTAAAAGAGTGAAGCGGGGATGGCAACACACGCCAAGTTCCCCTCACCCCAGAAATGATGAGTTTTTAAAACAGGCTGAAATCATCAATTAGGTGAAACAATGAAGCACGCTGACGTTGAGACGGGCTTTGGACAACACTTCCAATATTGTGGTAGTGCTGCATCACAGCCATTCTTTTCAGAAAAAAAACGAATAGCTCCTTGGAGGAAAAAAATCACCTTCTCAGAATTAGGAGGCTTTTAAAAAATACATTCTGATTAAAGAAGTTAAATTCTGTGTCTACTATGAGCAAAACACAGGGCATGGCACCAACCCGGGATAGAGAAATGAGCCATATCATAGATCAGCACCACCCCCAGGCCAGCCACAGTCTGACATGGAAGGAAAAAACACAACATGTGTAAAGAGAGGAGAAGTAAGGGGACTCANCTACTATGAGCAAAACACAGGGCATGGCACCAACCCGGGATAGAGAAATGAGCCATATCATAGATCAGCACCACCCCCAGGCCAGCCACAGTCTGACATGGAAGGAAAAAACACAACATGTGTAAAGAGAGGAGAAGTAAGGGGACTCAGCCCTCAATACATATGTAGGTGCCCTGGGTAGAATTCCATCTCATTCTATTCATTCATTCATTCATTCATTCAACAAGTCTTTATTAAGCACCTACTATGTGTCAGACGTGTCACCAGAACTGGAGTTTGTGTTCTCATATTTTTAAAATAATTTTATTTATTTATATTTGGCTGTGCTGGGTCTTCATCATCTCGGGGGCTTTTCTCTAGTTGTAGCGAGCAGGGGCTACTCTCTAGCCGTGATGCACACGCTTCTCCCTGTGCTGGCTTCACTCGCGGGCACGGGCTCTTGGGCATGTGGACTGAGCACAGGCTCAATAGTTGTGGTGCCAGGGCTTAGTTGCTCTGCCACGTGTGGGATCTTCCCGGATCAGGGATGGAACCTGTGTCTCCTACCTTGGCAGGCGGATTCTTTACCATCTGGGCCACCGAGGAAGCTTCTAGGCCACATAAAAACCTAGTGGCTGTGACTATCTCCACATACGGGTTGCCCTTCAGCATGCTTGGTAACTTCCAGGTACCCTTCCTTGCCTCTCTGCCTGGATGTTGTCTTTCAGGGAGACCTCAAGGCTTCTGAGGTGCCTTTATCACTTCAGTGTAAACAGGCCACCAATGGCTTGGACAAACCTGTGGCCACAGTCAATAACCTCCCCTTAGCTCCCCTCCTGAAGTATTTGGTACTACTGACAATCCCCTTCCTTTTGAATATATTGCCAAAATGTTTCCAGAAAAATATCAATTACCCTTGATAAAAATTCCCCCCCAAATAGAAATTTGGTTGACCATAATCTACAATTCATCTTATATTGTACACATATGTATAAAATATTTATCAGTGTTTCACTATTTAAGAAAATTAATTCCTGTTTCCAAGAAATGGGCACAAAAATCAAAATGAAAACTACAGCAGAGTTTATTACTTAATTGACTCACATCCAATCCACCATATTTGAACATCTCTGGATTACTGATGATGCAAAAATCCTCTCTATACTGGCTTGATATAAAAATTATAAAGCAAAATATCAAAATATTATCAAAACTGCAGCAAAAGCTTCTTTGCTAAAAATAATATTTTTACTTACCGAGAAACACTCCCAAGAGAAACAAGCATGGCATCAAGACAACGTCTCTGTGAAGAGACTTTCTGAAACTTCTGTTCTCTGCTGACAAGAACCTGGCTTGAATTAATTCATTCATCAAACAAAACCATGCCTCATGAACAGACTTGCAAAAATGAAAGCACAGCAGGGTAAATTTTCAAAAGGAAACAGACTTCCCACTGTTGGAGGGTTCCTTCGCACAGAGCTGGAGCTTCAGAGGTCAATTAATTGATGTTAATTAACCTGTAAATAGCTTTTTTTCACAAAGGAAATAGAACTCTCCTGTGGAAGCATGAGTTTTTCAAGGACATTCGGAACTAAACTGAGTAGAAAATGCCTCATTTCAAGCATCCAGTCCTCTTCTGGGGACAAGTGGCCTAATGTTTCTGCTCTTCAGAAGAGTCCTATTTGATAGGAGAAAGTTGAAAGCATGATGTGGTCTTGAATCACACGTTTGTACCAGGAAAATCCTCAGCTCACAGTGTGGCTGAACATACAGGAAAAGAGTGTGGTAAGATGATCAAGAACATGGGCTTGGGACACAGACAGAGGACCTGGATTCGAATCCCAGTGCAACAGTTACCGGCACGTGTACCCAGCAGAGCAGAGGCCGTGGGTATGCTCACCACACTCATTCCCTTCCCAGGCAGATCCTCTAGGGACCAAATGACCCGATTCTGGCAAATGGCAGGTGGCAGAAGTGGTCTAAGACACATCCAGGCACCGCTCTCAGATCATCACACAGACCCTCCAGATCCCTTAGTTGCCACCTGGAGACCAAATGCCGTCATCAGACTATGACAAGGTGGAAATGAGTCTTTCCTTGGAAGTTGGAGATGTGGGAATCGGTATGCTCCTGCAGTACCGTTCCATGCCACCCTAATATTCTTGACCAAGTTACCACATTCTCCGCGTCCTAGGTTTCTCGTCTAGGAAATCAGCATAATTGAGTATTTAACCCAGAGGGTGTTCGAAGGGCAGCATCGGAAAGCATTTGGCACAGCCCTGGCATACGGTTAACACTGAGTGTTGCTGCTGCTGTTGTTCAGTCACTAAGTCATGTATAACTCTTGGTGACCCTGTGGACTGTAGCATGTCAGGCTCCTCTGTAACACTGAATAAACACTAGCTATTCGAGTGTGCATACATCTGTGTGTGTCTGCATGTGTGTGTGTACTAAGAAGATGGAGAGTGAGTTTTCTGGTGGTCCAGTGGTTAAGACCGCATGCTTCCCAAGGCAGGGCACAGGTTCGATCCCTGGTCAGGGAACTGAGATCCCACATGCTGCACAGTGTGACCAAATTAAAATTTTTAAAAAGCAGATGGAGAGGTAGATGCTAAAAGGGGAAAAAGCAGTTGTTCCCATAGGACATGAGAACTGATCAAGTAGGAACGTGCCTAAGAGAACTGCAGGAACAAGTCAGGCAGCAGCTGAGCAAAGACAGAGTTAAGTACCAGAGCTCCTAGATCTCTTCTACCTCTGCTTGGGATGCTCGAGAGCAGGAGGAAGAATGGAGGCTCTGGGGGAAGGAATCCCACAGGAACCCAGCTCTGGGAAAGGCCAGTGAAGGAGTTGCTGGGAGTCAGGGAGACCCTGATAGAAGCAAGATGGCTGAGAGAGCAAGCCAGTGTGGAGCCACCTTTGGATAAAGTAGAAGATGACAGAGATTCTGTGCCATTCAAGAACTCAGAAATCAGCACCATGTAAACACCAGTGGAGATTATTAAGTAGCTTAAACTACGATTCTAACATATAGACACTCCTTTATAAAAACTAGGCAATTTCAAGGACCTACTGTATAGCACAGGGAACTATGCTCAATATTTTACAATAATCTATATTGGAAAAGAATCTGAAAAAGAATATATATATACATAGAAAAAGAATATACATAGGACTGAATCACTATACCATACAGCTGAAACTAATACAACATTGTCAATAAACTATACTTCAATTTAAAAGCTAGAGTGGTTTGCCATTCCCTCCTCCAGTGGACCACATTTTTTCAGAACTCTTCACTGTGACCCATCCGACTTGGGTAGCCCTGCACAGGCTACACACTGAGTTATGCAAGCCCCTCACCACGACAAGGCTGTAGTGCTGCACTTCATATGTCAGCAAATTTGGAAAACTCATCAGTGGCCCCAGGACTGGAAAATGTCAGTTTTCATTCCAATCCCAAAGAAGGGCAGTGTCAAAGAATGTTCAAACTACCATACAACTGCACTCATCTCACATGCTTAGCAAGGTCATGTCCAAAATCCTTCAAGCTAGGCTTCAGCAGTACATGAACTGAGAATATCCAGATGTTCAAGCTGAGTTTAGAAAAGGCAGAGGAACCAGAGGTCAAATTGCCAACATCTGCTGGATCATAGAAAAAGCAAGAGAANTCAAGCTAGGCTTCAGCAGTACATGAACTGAGAATATCCAGATGTTCAAGCTGAGTTTAGAAAAGGCAGAGGAACCAGAGGTCAAATTGCCAACATCTGCTGGATCATAGAAAAAGCAAGAGAATTTGAGAAAAATATCTACTTCTGCTTCTTTGACTATGCTAAAGCCTTTGACTGTGTGGATCACAACAAACTGTGGAAATTTCTTCATGAGATGGGACTACAGACCACCTTACCCACCTCCTGAGAAACCTGTATGCAGGTCAAGAAGCAACAGTTAGTTAGAACCAGACATGAACCAATGGACTGGTTCAAAATTGGGAAAGAAGTACGTCAAGGCTGTATATTGTAACCCTGCTTATCTAACTTATCTACAGACTAGATGAAGCACAAGCTGGAATCAAGATTGCCAGGAGGAATATCAACAATCTCAGATATGCAAATGATACCACTCTAATGGCAGAAAGTGAAGAACTAAAGAACCTCTTGATGAGGGTATAAGAGGAAAGTGGAAAAGCTGGCTTAAAACTCAACATTCAAAAAATGAAGTTTATGGCATCTGGCCCCATCATGTCATGGCAAATAGAAGAGGAGAAAGTGGAAACAATGACAGACTTTCTTTTCTTCGGCTCCAAAATCACTGCAGAACACTGAGCGCCAAAGAAATGATGCTTTAGCATTGTGGTACTGGAGAAGACTCTTGAGAGTCCCTTGGACAGCAAGGAGATCAAATCAGTCTGTCCTAAAGGAACTGAGCCCTGAATATTNAAGGAAAAAAAAAAAGCTAAAATCAAACTAAAAAACGAAAACCACACACTGCAAGTGCTTTCATGACACCCCTCTTCAAACTGGAGATATAACCGGGGGGGAGAGTGTTGTTTTTAATTTCAAATTCCATTAATTTAATGCTGTTATTTTCAAAAGGGACTAACTTTTGTATATTAACCTGTATCCTGCAACCTCGCTAAAATGACTAATTAACTGCAGGAATCTTTTTGCTCATTCTTCTAGATTTCTTTTTCCTAAATGGCCATGTCAGTCTGCAAATAAACCCAATTTGAATTCTTCCTTCCAATCTGTATACTTTTATTTCCTTTTCCTGTCTTACTGCATTACCTAGGACTTTGAGTACAATGTTGTAATGTAATGGTGAAAGAGGTCATCCTTTCCTGTGCCTGCTCCTATTGAGAAAGCTTTGAGCTTCTCACTATTAAGCATGACTTAGCTGTAGTTTTCTTGTAGATAATCATCAACAAGTTGAGAAAGTTCCCTTCTATTTTTAGTCTACTGACTTTTTATCATGAATTGGTGTTGGATTTTGTTAAATGCTTTTTCTGTGTCTATTGGTATTATTGTGTGGTACTTCCTTAGCCTATTATGTGATAGAGTACATTAATTTTAGTGCTGATCCAGCCTGGATACCTGGGATAAATCCTATTTGGTCAAGTCATGTGATTCTTTTTAATTCACTATTGGATGCAACTTTCTAATATTTTGTGGAGGATTTTTGTTTCTATGTTAATGAGAGACACTGGTCTGTAGTCTTCTTTTATGGCAATGTCTTCATCCATTTTTGGTGTTAGTAATGCTGGTCTCATAGAATGGACTAGGAATTATTCCCTCTGCTTCAATATTCTGCAAGATTATTATAGAGAATTGGTATAATTTCTTCCTTAAATGTTCAGCAGGAGTCTATGTGGGCTGGTGCTTTCTGTTTTGAAGAAAATTCTGGCATTTTCTCTTTGCAACTTTGAATTATATTAAAGCAATATTTGTACTTATTTATTAATTAACTTTATGGATTTTATTCTCCTCCTATTATTGTAAAGTGGTACCAACTATTAATTAGCCTTTTATTTGTAACCTGGAGGCAAAGGCAACCCTGAGCATATTGGTTGTGTAGAAACTGTACTAAGAATTTATGTTTTGGGTATGGAACTTTAAAGCTGATGGACCACAGGAGTAGATCTGAATAAATAAAATATGTATTTCGCTCCCAGGTCCTGGACACAGGAGGTCCAACATGCCATGCAGGACCACAGGAGAAGCACCAGAGTGGCCAAGAGATAGAGAACACAAGCAAGGGGGAGGTCAAAGCCATGGCCTTTCCTGGGGTCTCCTTGGGAAAGGCAGGGCAGAGTAGGGTGAACAGCTTAGGACTGGCTAGTTTGAATAATGCTAGTGGCTTGAAGGCATAGGGGTGGCCTCTGGTTGCCTGGTATCTAGCCCTGGGGTGACTAAGACAGAAGAATTGTGCTTCCAGGGAAGCACAGCCTAGATAGAATAGGCCTGGCTCTGGACTGATTGGTTCTTATATCAAAAACATGCTCCTGGATGAGCCCTTTTCTACCCAAGGAGAGCCCATATCTCCCCAGCCAGAAAGTTTCTAAGATGCCAAAACATCATCCGATGCAGACAATACAGAAACGAGAGGTAATTCATCATGCTGGAGTTCAGAAGAGNGGGAGGTTCAAGAGGGAGGGAATATATGTATACATATAGCTGACTCACTCTGTTGTACAGCATAAACTAATCCAACATTGTAAAACAATTATCCTCCAATAAAAAAATAAAACATGGGAAAAAATTTCTGCACTGCTGTATTGCATTGCTCTTGTCTCTTGTGACTGACACATTTGTTTTATTTTTTTATCTCCCCAAGTAAATTGTAAACTCTGTGAGAAGAGAGACTATGGTTTTTACTTCTTTGCCACCTCCCTCCACAGCTGGCCTTTTGCATAGCATTATGCAAATTGTAGGCACTCAACAAATATACTTTGATTGGCTATGCAGTTTTGTCTGTGAAGTGGGGATAATGTTTGTGTTACAGGAATTCTGGGAGGATTAATTGAGACAGTGTGTATTAAAGAGCTTCTTAAAGTCCAAAAGACATTATTACTGTAATAATCACTTTATTTTTAATAAAATAATAAGTTAATAGCCATATGCTAGGTTATCTACAATCTGGATGACCAAGGATGTAACCCATAAACATTTCCCTAGTACTTGTAGAATCATTAGGTCCTACACAAGATATGAGAGCTACAAAGAGGATGGAACATAGTAGGAGCCTTCAAGGAATTCTTATTTTAGCAAAGGAGCAAAAACAGAAATTCCTGCCATTGTGTGTGAGGCTACAGAAAGCTCTATAATACAGACACAAAGTGCTTGGAGACACTTAAAGGATTCATCTATCCTGCCTGGGATGTTAAGAAAAACTTCAAAGATGAGCTGTCACTTGAGCCGACCCTGGGAGGTGAATAAAGGTCCAGCAGATGGAGAAAGAGGACAAGAACATCCTAGGGAAGAAAAAGAGTAGAAGTGTGGGGTGTTTGTGGAAGAGGACACAGGATTATCTGATTACAACCTAGGAACTTTGTGAACCGTGTTAAGGAACACAAACTTGATTCCAAAGGCAATGCAAAAACCACAGAGAAGGGAAATGATTAGACTTGTATTCTGGCTAAATGACTATCAGAGACAATGCTTTCCACTGCAAATAACAGACATTCAATGAAAACTAACTTAAACAATAAGGACATTGATCATCTTACTGGAAATAAAGGGCAGGCAAGCTACAGTCATGGTACAACCAGCCCCACAAACACCCCACAATCTCTCCAAGTCTCCACTGTGCAAACACTAGTCATTGCCTTTCCCTGGGGTGGCTGCAAAAAGGCAGTGCCAGTAACACATTGTAACACATTCAGGCACAAATAAACCCTAAAGCATCTTCCCTACAGGTACCCCTCCCCTCATCTCACTGGCTCACATGGCCCTGTCAGAGGAGAGAGGCACATGCCATGCCTGCCTTGGGCCAGGCATCTGAGCTGGAATGATACTGGAGCACCCACGATGATGTCCACCACAAAGAGCCTTGCTGCCAGCTTGCAGATGGGCTCCAAGGGGAGACTGAAAACAGGGAGACCCATTGAGGAGCAGTGCAAGATGGAAATTATATTATTTTATAATAACCTATCCTGTGGTCGTGTATGGATATGAGAGTTGGACTGTGAAGAAGGCTGAGCGTCGAAGAATTGATGCTTTTGAACTGTGGTNTATGCATGATTCCATTTTTATAAATTCAAGAACAATTAAAACAAAAATAAAAATTTTACATGAAAACATGTAAATGTTTATGCAAGCATGCATACTCAGTCATATCCAACTCTTTGTGAGCCCATGGACCCTAGCCCTCCAGACTCCTTTGTCCATGGGATTTTCCAGGCAAGGATACTGGAGTGGCCATTTCCTATTTTGGGGGATCTTTCCAGTCCAGGGATCAAACCCATGTCTCCTATACTATATCTCCTGCATTGGCAGGCAGATTTTTTTACCACTGTGCCACCTTGGAAGCCATGTAAATATTAAGATCATATAAAAAGGAAGACAAAGGAAGGATCAACTCAAGATTCAGGGTGACTGTTAACTTTGGATGGGGAATAGAGACCAAGAGATGAGCTGGTGAGGAGACTATATAGTTAGTTATCAGGTCTAACTTCTGGTTATAGTGGTGGTTCCACCACTGATTACTGTATATTGAAATAGCTAAGTAAATAGATAAAAGTATGCTATGGATAAGAAGAGAGAGTATCACAAACCAAGCATTATGGTCATTCCAATTCTGTGCACCTGCATTCTTTAAAAATAGAAAAATCTCCTCTGAGAACAGACTTGGATTAAAAAAAAAAAAACACATCAAACAGAAATCATTTCAGTTCAAACAGTGACAAGCTCCACCTACCAGTTCTGATTGAAACTATGTACAGAAGGATTTTGATTCATCCTAGCATCACTTATAACAGAGAAATTCAAACTCTCTTAAAGACTCATCAATAGGGGAATGGTTTAAAACATCAGGCCACGTTCATANAAACAGTGACAAGCTCCACCTACCAGTTCTGATTGAAACTATGTACAGAAGGATTTTGATTCATCCTAGCATCACTTATAACAGAGAAATTCAAACTCTCTTAAAGACTCATCAATAGGGGAATGGTTTAAAACATCAGGCCACGTTCATACCCTTTCATTAATTCACCTTCATCAACACATTGTCTGAGCATTCAGGACTCGTCAGACACAGTGGGACACGATGTAGAACAGAAAAAATTCAGGTTGTGCGCTCATAGGATTGATTCAGGTCGGGAGACAGACAGAAATCAAAGAATCACACGTGCACACGTCCACTGCAAACAGGGGAGGGCTGTGAAGGAACGGAATACCCAGCTACAAAAGAGGAAAAGGGAAGGAGACCTAGATTGAAGCATTCAACTGAGACTTCCTAAGGAAAAAGGTTATTAATGAGATCCGAAATAGAAACCTGGCAAAAGGAAGGCAGCAGGGAGAGCTGTCCAGGCACAAAGAAGCGGACGAGGTCCTGCAGCAGCTCGAGCACCCAGGGAGATGAAAGCCAAGTGGCTGGTCCCTGAGAAAGGGGAGCAGGGGGGCGAGAAGGGGCTGGAAAGGTGGGTGAGCGACAGATCACAGAGGAGAATGAGGCGGAGGATTCTGGCCTTCATCCCAAGAGCCCCAGGAAGAAGGGGATTAAGTCGAAAGCAACAACATCAGATCAGATGTGCGGTGGAAAATAATCTCCCAGGAGAACGGAGAGTCTGGGTTGGGGAACTGACGTAATGAGAACCGGGGCTCACTTCAGCGTGGTTGCTTTGGCTCCAGTGTGTAGCATGGACAAGAGCAGACAGAGATAATGTGAGAGGTTATCTCCGTCACACGGACAAGGGGCAAAGGCAATGGCAATGGGGCAGTGGCGATGTGGCTGCAGAGAGGGGGCTGATTTGAGAAGTCTTTAGGGGGAAAGATGAAGAACACTCGGAGCAGGAAGATCAGGAGGTAGGGGGCACCCAGGGTGACTTGTAGAGGTTTGGCTTGTAGAAACAGATGGAACACTGGAAGCTGAGCTGTGTGGAGCTGGGGATACAACAAGCTCAGTTTTGGAATGGCTGAGCTTAAGGTGGCCTGGAACATACGAGCAGAAACAGCAAATAGGCAGCAGTTTGGCCTGGACATACAATGTTAGGAAACATGTGATGGAATTATTAAAATGAATAAGATAGCTCTATATATACTGACATGGAAGTATACTTATGATCGACTGGTAAACACTGAAAAAAGTAAGTTGTAGAGCAGCATGTATATTACAATCACTTTTTCAACATACAGAAAGACAATCATTGATCTACAAGGGAAATACCCATACTCATACATAGATACACACACACACACAAACACTGGTCTGGAAAACATAAACCAAACTATTAACCTGCCCTTATGACCTTATAAAGTTTGAGCTTGGATAGATGAGTGAAGAACTTTTACCTTTTTGTTTATGAATTTCTGCACTGATGGACCTTACACTGAGCAGTTAATCGCCCCAACTCCCACTTCACTCCATCCGTCTCTCCATCCCCAGCCCTTACATCACCCTGAATCCCTGCCCAGTGGCAGAGACTGGCAAGAGGATGAGGTGGAAAGGGGAAGATGATGTCACTTTTACACATTATTGATGCTAAAAAAGGAATAATGTGGTGTTTGCTTTTAAGCTGCATAGAAACAGTTATGTTCACCAGTAAAATGCCATTTCCTGCTCCTTAAGGGTTTATAACTAATTTGGCTGAGCAGTAAGTCAATAAGATGACTGCAAGAGAACAGAAGTCTGTGGACACACCATCCACTGCACTTTCTTAAGAGTCACCCTTTGTGTTCTGAGATGTGAAAATCTCATGCAGGGTCAATGACTCCCCCATACTAACCAGGGAGTATTAAAGACTCGCCCAATTGTGCAGGATCGTGTTCCAGGAACCTGGACTAAAACATACATGAACAACAGGAAACTAAACAAATGAGAGGATTGGGTGGCATTACCTACCCACCTGCATAGTTCACCCTAAATTGTTCTTAAGTAACTTAGCAAAATCAGCCAGTAGAGCACCAGCCCACACTCAGAAAATATTTGAAGAACTGTCTTTGAAATATCCAGGCCTCTATTCGACCAGGAATATCATTGTCCCAGAACAGAAATGGTAGAATGCTAAGAGAGAAGCATCCTAACGTCAGAAAAACAGCCAAGGGACACAATGTTTATCCCCAAGGCAACTTCCTTCCTCTATTCCCAATGACATGAAGCTGGACTGATGGAACTAAATGAGACCTGGGAGGCACCTGTCCAACAGCTGGACAGTGCATTGCCTGACCAGTGTTAATTAATAAGTGGCTGTTCTACAGAGAGACAGACAGTAACTCTGAATTATGGAAACCTTACCAGCAAGGCAGACACAGGTGAAGTTGCCACCGTCTTGCTTTTCCTCTGCATCAACACAGCTGGCATTGTTCTGGCAGGGTTTCTTCTGGCAGGCGTCAAACTCTTCACAGAAAGTACCCTTGTATTGATCATCACAGTTACAGGAAAATGTTGCCTAAAACACAAACATACAGTATATATTACCTGAGCCCTCTAAAATGTGTGGTTAGCTGTGAAACTCAAAGTTCAAACATACCTCTCATTTTCATAATTATACCAACACTGCGTATTTTTATCATATCACTTATAGCATGATCTGACTAAAATCAAAGCTTTCAGAGGAATAGTCTATTTCTTTACAGTTGCATTTCAAACATATCTTTTCGTTGATATGTATCCCAATGGTTTTTAATCTTCCTAAACCAGAAATGGAAATAATAATTACTTTAGGCAAAAAAAAATAAAGTTTTGTTGACCTGATATGGAAAGGACAATTTTTGCTAGAGCACATATATTGTGATACAGCCATTAAGTGAGATGTCACTCCAACTAAAAGCCTTCAGCACAGATAGCATGTGGAACCCATCATCACCAAATGTGTTACTACACCTGCCTTTCCAGAGTATTGAGAGAATTTACCGAATCACCCTGGAAATTAGCTTCAACGTACAGCCATGTAGATGAACTGAGTGTAAGGGAAAATAATAGGAACTATTTCATTGGATTTGTTATATTAGTAAAGGACCATAACTCAGACCCAACGAACTGAATTTTAGTATCTATTTACTTACCTATTTGGCTGTATTGGGTCTTATTTGCAGCACTCGGGGTCTTTCCTGGGGGTGCCTGGGCTTAGCTGCTCTGCAGCATGTGGGATCTTAGTTCCCCCTCCAGGGTCTGAACCCTTAACAACTGGACCACCAGGGAAGTCCCCAGAGAACTGAATTTGACTGGATGCTTCATTTCTGAGACAGCTGTGTAATCTCAATAAACTGAGTCTTCCTGCTCTCTTCCTAATGCTGGCCTGAGGGTGATGTGTCTAAAACAGACACAGACCTGGGTCCAAAGCCTCTGTAGATGGGACTGCAGATTCTCATGAAGAATAGAAGGGAGGAGGCAAAGGAGAATGATATAAATAAAGTTTACTGCTTTAAAAAATCAAAACAAAATTGGGGAGAATGGATACATGTATATGTATGGCTGAGGCCCTTCACTGTTCACCTGAAACTACCACAACATGGTTAATTGGTTATACCCCAATTCAAAATAAAAAGTTCAAAGTTTGAAAAAAAACAAACCAGCCCAAAGCACTTTTTCCAGCTTTCCCCAAGCCCCACATCAGGCAAGTGTTTCAAAGCCCCGCCCACAGCCACACCCACCTCCTTCTCCCTGTAGAGATGTGTATAAGAGACAGATATTAAGATCATATAAAAAGGAAGACAAAGGAAGGATCAACTCAAGATTCAGGGTGACTGTTAACTTTGGATGGGGAATAGAGACCAAGAGATGAGCTGGTGAGGAGACTATATAGTTAGTTATCAGGTCTAACTTCTGGTTATAGTGGTGGTTCCACCACTGATTACTGTATATTGAAATAGCTAAGTAAATAGATAAAAGTATGCTATGGATAAGAAGAGAGAGTATCACAAACCAAGCATTATGGTCATTCCAATTCTGTGCACCTGCATTCTTTAAAAATAGAAAAATCTCCTCTGAGAACAGACTTGGATTAAAAAAAAAAAACACATCAAACAGAAATCATTTCAGTTCAAACAGTGACAAGCTCCACCTACCAGTTCTGATTGAAACTATGTACAGAAGGATTTTGATTCATCCTAGCATCACTTATAACAGAGAAATTCAAACTCTCTTAAAGACTCATCAATAGGGGAATGGTTTAAAACATCAGGCCACGTTCATACCCTTTCATTAATTCACCTTCATCAACACATTGTCTGAGCATTCAGGACTCGTCAGACACAGTGGGACACGATGTAGAACAGAAAAAATTCAGGTTGTGCGCTCATGGGATTGATTCAGGTGGGGAGACAGACAGAAATCAAAGAATCACACGTGCACACGTCCACTGCAAACAGGGGAGGGCTGTGAAGGAAAGGAACACCCAGCTACAAAAGAGGAAAAGGGAAGGAGACCTAGATTGAAGCATTCAACTGAGACTTCCTAAGGAAAAAGGTTATTAATGAGATCCGAAATAGAAACCTGGCAAAAGGAAGGCAGCAGGGAGAGCTGTCCAGGCACAAAGAAGCGGACGAGGTCCTGCAGCAGCTCGAGCACCCAGGGAGATGAAAGCCAAGTGGCTGGTCCCTGAGAAAGGGGAGCAGGGGGGCGAGAAGGGGCTGGAAAGGTGGGTGAGCGACAGATCACAGAGGAGAATGAGGCGGAGGATTCTGGCCTTCATCCCAAGAGCCCCAGGAAGAAGGGTATTAAGTCGAAAGCAACAACATCAGATCAGATGTGCGGTGGAAAATAATCTCCCAGGAGAACGGAGAGTCTGGGTTGGGGAACTGATGTAATGAGAACCGGGGCTCACTTCGGCGTGGTTGCTTTGGCTCCAGTGTGTAGCATGGACAAGAGCAGACAGAGATAATGTGAGAGGTTATCTCCGTCACACGGACAAGGGGCAAAGGCAATGGCAATGGGGCAGTGGCGATGTGGCTGCAGAGGGGGCTGATTTGAGAAGTCTTTAGGGGGAAAGATGAAGAACACTCGGAGCAGGAAGATCAGGAGGTAGGGGGCACCCAGGGTGACTTGTAGAGGTTTGGCTTGTAGAAACAGATGGAACACTGGAAGCTGAGCTGTGTGGAGCTGGGGATACAACAAGCTCAGTTTTGGAATGGCTGAGCTTAAGGTGGCCTGGAACATACGAGCAGAAACAGCAAATAGGCAGCAGTTTGGCCTGGACATACAATGTTAGGAAACATGTGATGGAATTATTAAAATGAATAAGATAGCTCTATATATACTGACATGGAAGTATACTTATGATCGACTGGTAAACACTGAAAAAAGTAAGTTGTAGAGCAGCATGTATATTACAATCACTTTTTCAACATACAGAAAGACAATCATTGATCTACAAGGGAAATACCCATACTCATACATAGATACACACACACACACAAACACTGGTCTGGAAAACATAAACCAAACTATTAACCTGCCCTTATGACCTTATAAAGTTTGAGCTTGGATAGATGAGTGAAGAACTTTTACCTTTTTGTTTATGAATTTCTGCACTGATGGACCTTACACTGAGCAGTTAATCGCCCCAACTCCCACTTCACTCCATCCGTCTCTCCATCCCCAGCCCTTACATCACCCTGAATCCCTGCCCAGTGGCAGAGACTGGCAAGAGGATGAGGTGGAAAGGGGAAGATGATGTCACTTTTACACATTATTGATGCTAAAAAAGGAATAATGTGGTGTTTGCTTTTAAGCTGCATAGAAACAGTTATGTTCACCAGTAAAATGCCATTTCCTGCTCCTTAAGGGTTTATAACTAATTTGGCTGAGCAGTAAGTCAATAAGATGACTGCAAGAGAACAGAAGTCTGTGGACACACCATCCACTGCACTTTCTTAAGAGTCACCCTTTGTGTTCTGAGATGTGAAAATCTCATGCAGGGTCAATGACTCCCCCATACTAACCAGGGAGTATTAAAGACTCGCCCAATTGTGCAGGATCGTGTTCCAGGAACCTGGACTAAAACATACATGAACAACAGGAAACTAAACAAATGAGAGGATTGGGTGGCATTACCTACCCACCTGCATAGTTCACCCTAAATTGTTCTTAAGTAACTTAGCAAAATCAGCCAGTAGAGCACCAGCCCACACTCAGAAAATATTTGAAGAACTGTCTTTGAAATATCCAGGCCTCTATTCGACCAGGAATATCATTGTCCCAGAACAGAAATGGTAGAATGCTAAGAGAGAAGCATCCTAACGTCAGAAAAACAGCCAAGGGACACAATGTTTATCCCCAAGGCAACTTCCTTCCTCTATTCCCAATGACATGAAGCTGGACTGATGGAACTAAATGAGACCTGGGAGGCACCTGTCCAACAGCTGGACAGTGCATTGCCTGACCAGTGTTAATTAATAAGTGGCTGTTCTACAGAGAGACAGACAGTAACTCTGAATTATGGAAACCTTACCAGCAAGGCAGACACAGGTGAAGTTGCCACCGTCTTGCTTTTCCTCTGCATCAACACAGCTGGCATTGTTCTGGCAGGGTTTCTTCTGGCAGGCGTCAAACTCTTCACAGAAAGTACCCTTGTATTGATCATCACAGTTACAGGAAAATGTTGCCTAAAACACAAACATACAGTATATATTACCTGAGCCCTCTAAAATGTGTGGTTAGCTGTGAAACTCAAAGTTCAAACATACCTCTCATTTTCATAATTATACCAACACTGCGTATTTTTATCATATCACTTATAGCATGATCTGACTAAAATCAAAGCTTTCAGAGGAATAGTCTATTTCTTTACAGTTGCATTTCAAACATATCTTTTCGTTGATATGTATCCCAATGGTTTTTAATCTTCCTAAACCAGAAATGGAAATAATAATTACTTTAGGCAAAAAAAAATAAAGTTTTGTTGACCTGATATGGAAAGGACAATTTTTGCTAGAGCACATATATTGTGATACAGCCATTAAGTGAGATGTCACTCCAACTAAAAGCCTTCAGCACAGATAGCATGTGGAACCCATCATCACCAAATGTGTTACTACACCTGCCTTTCCAGAGTATTGAGAGAATTTACCGAATCACCCTGGAAATTAGCTTCAACGTACAGCCATGTAGATGAACTGAGTGTAAGGGAAAATAATAGGAACTATTTCATTGGATTTGTTATATTAGTAAAGGACCATAACTCAGACCCAACGAACTGAATTTTAGTATCTATTTACTTACCTATTTGGCTGTATTGGGTCTTATTTGCAGCACTCGGGGTCTTTCCTGGGGGTGCCTGGGCTTAGCTGCTCTGCAGCATGTGGGATCTTAGTTCCCCCTCCAGGGTCTGAACCCTTAACAACTGGACCACCAGGGAAGTCCCCAGAGAACTGAATTTGACTGGATGCTTCATTTCTGAGACAGCTGTGTAATCTCAATAAACTGAGTCTTCCTGCTCTCTTCCTAATGCTGGCCTGAGGGTGATGTGTCTAAAACAGACACAGACCTGGGTCCAAAGCCTCTGTAGATGGGACTGCAGATTCTCATGAAGAATAGAAGGGAGGAGGCAAAGGAGAATGATATAAATAAAGTTTACTGCTTTAAAAAATCAAAACAAAATTGGGGAGAATGGATACATGTATATGTATGGCTGAGGCCCTTCACTGTTCACCTGAAACTACCACAACATGGTTAATTGGTTATACCCCAATTCAAAATAAAAAGTTCAAAGTTTGAAAAAAAACAAACCAGCCCAAAGCACTTTTTCCAGCTTTCCCCAAGCCCCACATCAGGCAAGTGTTTCAAAGCCCCGCCCACAGCCACACCCACCTCCTTCTCCCTGTAGAGATGTGTATAAGAGACAGATATTAAGATCATATAAAAAGGAAGACAAAGGAAGGATCAACTCAAGATTCAGGGTGACTGTTAACTTTGGATGGGGAATAGAGACCAAGAGATGAGCTGGTGAGGAGACTATATAGTTAGTTATCAGGTCTAACTTCTGGTTATAGTGGTGGTTCCACCACTGATTACTGTATATTGAAATAGCTAAGTAAATAGATAAAAGTATGCTATGGATAAGAAGAGAGAGTATCACAAACCAAGCATTATGGTCATTCCAATTCTGTGCACCTGCATTCTTTAAAAATAGAAAAATCTCCTCTGAGAACAGACTTGGATTAAAAAAAAAAAACACATCAAACAGAAATCATTTCAGTTCAAACAGTGACAAGCTCCACCTACCAGTTCTGATTGAAACTATGTACAGAAGGATTTTGATTCATCCTAGCATCACTTATAACAGAGAAATTCAAACTCTCTTAAAGACTCATCAATAGGGGAATGGTTTAAAACATCAGGCCACGTTCATACCCTTTCATTAATTCACCTTCATCAACACATTGTCTGAGCATTCAGGACTCGTCAGACACAGTGGGACACGATGTAGAACAGAAAAAATTCAGGTTGTGCGCTCATGGGATTGATTCAGGTGGGGAGACAGACAGAAATCAAAGAATCACACGTGCACACGTCCACTGCAAACAGGGGAGGGCTGTGAAGGAAAGGAACACCCAGCTACAAAAGAGGAAAAGGGAAGGAGACCTAGATTGAAGCATTCAACTGAGACTTCCTAAGGAAAAAGGTTATTAATGAGATCCGAAATAGAAACCTGGCAAAAGGAAGGCAGCAGGGAGAGCTGTCCAGGCACAAAGAAGCGGACGAGGTCCTGCAGCAGCTCGAGCACCCAGGGAGATGAAAGCCAAGTGGCTGGTCCCTGAGAAAGGGGAGCAGGGGGGCGAGAAGGGGCTGGAAAGGTGGGTGAGCGACAGATCACAGAGGAGAATGAGGCGGAGGATTCTGGCCTTCATCCCAAGAGCCCCAGGAAGAAGGGTATTAAGTCGAAAGCAACAACATCAGATCAGATGTGCGGTGGAAAATAATCTCCCAGGAGAACGGAGAGTCTGGGTTGGGGAACTGATGTAATGAGAACCGGGGCTCACTTCGGCGTGGTTGCTTTGGCTCCAGTGTGTAGCATGGACAAGAGCAGACAGAGATAATGTGAGAGGTTATCTCCGTCACACGGACAAGGGGCAAAGGCAATGGCAATGGGGCAGTGGCGATGTGGCTGCAGAGGGGGCTGATTTGAGAAGTCTTTAGGGGGAAAGATGAAGAACACTCGGAGCAGGAAGATCAGGAGGTAGGGGGCACCCAGGGTGACTTGTAGAGGTTTGGCTTGTAGAAACAGATGGAACACTGGAAGCTGAGCTGTGTGGAGCTGGGGATACAACAAGCTCAGTTTTGGAATGGCTGAGCTTAAGGTGGCCTGGAACATACGAGCAGAAACAGCAAATAGGCAGCAGTTTGGCCTGGACATACAATGTTAGGAAACATGTGATGGAATTATTAAAATGAATAAGATAGCTCTATATATACTGACATGGAAGTATACTTATGATCGACTGGTAAACACTGAAAAAAGTAAGTTGTAGAGCAGCATGTATATTACAATCACTTTTTCAACATACAGAAAGACAATCATTGATCTACAAGGGAAATACCCATACTCATACATAGATACACACACACACACAAACACTGGTCTGGAAAACATAAACCAAACTATTAACCTGCCCTTATGACCTTATAAAGTTTGAGCTTGGATAGATGAGTGAAGAACTTTTACCTTTTTGTTTATGAATTTCTGCACTGATGGACCTTACACTGAGCAGTTAATCGCCCCAACTCCCACTTCACTCCATCCGTCTCTCCATCCCCAGCCCTTACATCACCCTGAATCCCTGCCCAGTGGCAGAGACTGGCAAGAGGATGAGGTGGAAAGGGGAAGATGATGTCACTTTTACACATTATTGATGCTAAAAAAGGAATAATGTGGTGTTTGCTTTTAAGCTGCATAGAAACAGTTATGTTCACCAGTAAAATGCCATTNCACTGACTTGATGGACGTGAGTCTGAGTGAACTCCGGGAGATGGTGATGGACAGGGAGGCCTGGCGTGCTGCGATTCATGGGCTCGCAAAGAGTCGGACATGACTGAGTGACTGAACTGATTCTATTTTTTAATTTATTTTTCAATTGAAGGATAATTGATTTACAGAATTTTGTTATTTTCTGTCAAGCCTCATGTTTCTCTTGAGTTCTAAAAGTTTTGTAAAATTGCATTCCTCTCAAGGTAACTTTCATCTTATATCGTTGTGACCTTTGAGTGGGTTAGGAATATAAGCCACTTTTCTGTCTATATGCAACTGACTAACCATGCTTATACATCTAAATGATCAAAAAATTAAGTCAACTTCCAACAGGTGAATCTAAAAATTCAAAATACCAAATAAAATAATATCGTAAGCCATATAATGCTATACCTAAGTGGCACACCTATTAATTAGGCAGACAGTATATCTGCTTTTTCAGATATGGGTTTTATTTTTAAATCATGCATTCCAAGTCAGTTATGAGGGAAAGGGTATTTTCCACTGGAAATATGATCCTTTTTGTTGAATTTTTCTTCTTAGATGGCTTCTTGATGATGCTTTATGGGCAGTCTGTACTTTATATCTCTTTATGTACTCTTTGATGCTACTAAGGAGTGCCTTCTAAGGACACTATGACATTTCACTGGGGCATTCGAGTAATAATTTTTATGTCTCTGCTAAAGGGACTGGCCTCACTAAGGGTCAACTTCTTATTCAGTCATTGATAATAGACTTAATTACACTGACTTCCATTCCCAAGCCTTATTGCCTTGATAAAATTCATGCCATTATAGCATAATCTTTATTAAAATGTTAAAAACAATGATGAGTAACACCAAGGACCTGCATTTATAAGGTGTGACTATACGCAGGGAACATGTATTCATTTCCTCTTTCAACAGATGTTCTTCCCTACCAACAATTCTATACATTTTTATTTCAGTATGCCGTATTAACCTCTTCCAATTGGTTTGCAGTGGGAAGCACCTGCATAGGTATAGACTTTTAAGCTTGAAACATTGCTTTTCCACCAAACAAGTCTTCAAGTCACATTTGTGAGTGATCAGATACACACACTCAGGCTGGCATTCACAAAGCAATCCAATGGATAATTCCCCTTAAGAAATGAGGGGAAAAACATACAAACAAACAAACTGTCATCCCTCAAGCAGTGAGAGAATATCATCTGTTTTATTTGTGGCACTGGAAGGTTTGTATTAACAATGTCCGCAGCACACCCACTCGAGGTCTTATGAGGGTAAATGTGACTGTCTTTGCAGGGTGCTTTGTGTTCCTCTAGCACCTCTTCTTAGAATACGTCCAGAATTTGGTGCAGTAATTGTCACTGAACTTAGCTTTCTTGGTCCTGTTCTTCTCCAAAAGAGGTGTAAAAGTACAAAGCCAAATTTCAGAACATCAGCATAATCAAGATGAATAAGAAGCTTATCTGTGGGAAAAAAAATGAAAATTCCAGTTTAGGGAAATACAGGGGAGTAAGTGAAATCACCCATGTAATCATCAGTGTTTGTGATCAGAAACTTTTAGATTCTATACTTGACCATCACGTGAAAAAAGACCATTTTAAAATGAGTTAGTTACAATCATTAGAGTATGGAGTAGAATTAGAATCATAGAAATGTAAAACAGCAGGATCTAGAAATTGAAGAAACCTAACATCTTCTAAGGAGATCCAACCAGTCCATTCTGAAGGAGATCAACCCTGCCTGGGATTTCTCTGGAAGGAATGATGCTAAAGCTGAAACTCCAGTACTTGGGCCACCTCATGTGAAGAGTTGACTCATTGGAAAAGACTCTGATGCTGGGAGGGATTGGGGGCAGGAGGAGAAGGGGATGACCGAGGATNCTGCCTGGGATTTCTCTGGAAGGAATGATGCTAAAGCTGAAACTCCAGTACTTGGGCCACCTCATGTGAAGAGTTGACTCATTGGAAAAGACTCTGATGCTGGGAGGGATTGGGGGCAGGAGGAGAAGGGGATGACCGAGGATGAGATGGCTAGATGGCATCACTGACTCGATGGATGTGAGTATGAGTGAACTCCGGGAGATGGTGATGGACAGGGAGGCCTGGCATGCTGAGATTCATGGGGTCGAAAAGAGTCGGACATGACTGAGCGACTGAACTGATCTGAACATCTTCTAAGGGATTATCCTCTTTATTCTCCTGCAAAGGTCAGAGACTCCAAGAACTGGTAGTGGAGAATTGAAGATCCTACTCCTTTTGTGGCTAAGTCTGGACTGAACAAGCAATAAGAAAAACAATGAACAGTAATTATGATCACAGAAGAAAAGAACCCAGATCTTGTCATTTTCCCACTGATTAATTAAACACACAGACGCACATAAACACAGACACACATATACAGAAAAGCTTAGTACTGGCCTCTATGATGATCTTTTTGTACCATAGTTTAGTTACTTGTGATTTACAGGCTACGACTGCTAAACATCAGAACTCATGAGTCTTTCATAATAAATAGTATTTTCTGTCTTCTGTGCAAAAGTAACTACACATTTCAATCCATCACATGCTATTTTATTTTTTGTTTACTGTCTTTATACTATGGTATTTTAAAAAAATAATTTAGGTAAACACCTCTAGGTTTGTTGTCCTGGAGTTAGTACATCAATTTAGGAAGAAGTTGCCAGGAGGTTAAAAACAGAAGGATACAACAAAGGTGGGGAAGAATTAGTCAGCTGAAGGTCAGTTAAGTGGAAAAACAGAACGCTGCTGCTGCTGCTAAGTCTCTTCAGTCATGTCCAACTCTGTGCGACCCCATGGACGGCAGCTCACCAGGCTCCCCCATCCCTGGGATTATAGAGAGGAGTTATTACAAAGAACTTAAGACAACAAGTTGGTAACTAGATTGATTGTGCTTTTCTACCTCATCCTCTTCTATTCTCCCCAGTATGAAATGAGATTTCTCTTTCCATGATATATGTCGAGGGATGCTCTGCATTGCCTGGAGAAAGTGTAAGCACCTTACAGTTGCAGTCGTCATGGGGAGACTGCTTCAGAAGTAGATGATTTCTCCCTGATTTCTGGAAGGGCTCTCGGAGAACCACATGTGGGGTGCTGCAGTATGTTATTTTGTTCATTCGAGTCACCTCCTTGTGGCTTGAATTTTTAATTTCTTTATCATTATTACGCGTGAGTTGTCCGTGTCTCACTCATAGCACAGATGTAAAATCTAAATTTTAGAAGGGCCAAGTGACCGTGTAAGAAGTAAGAACCTCATAAAAGCTCAGTGATTATTTATAGTCAAAACTTCCCTCTCTGAAGACTCAGCTTTTAAAAACCCAAACTTCACTTCAGCCTGATCGGTTTAATCTCCCATGGATTGGATTGACTCTGAAAGTTTGTGCATTAGCCTCCATAAATTTAAAATCAAACACACAGAGTACTTTTGTTTCTGTTATTATTTGGGTTAGTTTTTGACTGTTCTTTTATGATTTCTATAAATCCATCCTTCTATTGCTACTGTCCTCTGAAGAAATGAAAATTGTTTGGTTCTCCCCTTAACTTTGGCTGTTTCATAAAGAAACAAAATGTTATACTTTTATATGTATTTGAGAAGATATTGAAATAACAATAGACTCTTTAACTGGTAAATTATAATGGAATCATTTAGAAATTACACGTTATATCCACATTTTTACCAGATTAATACATCATGATTAAAGGTCTTATAATGAATACCAGATGAATTAGTAATGGTGGTCTTTATGCATAACCCTTTAAATTATACAAAAGTATATTTTTAGCAAATAGTCCAACAAAAGAATGAGAAATTGAAGGTAAGTTTTATTTATAATAAAAAGATTGCAGAAACTCTTTACTTTTTCTCATTGACATATAGTTGATTTATAATGCTGTATTAGCAGCAAAGTGATTCAGATATATTTTTTCCTATTTTTTCCATTATGATTTATTTCAGGATATTGAATAGATTTCTCTGTGTTAGACAATAGGACCTTGTTGTTTATTTACTTAATATATGATAGTTTCCATCTGCTAATCCCAAATTTCTAGCACCTAATTTATCCCTCCCCCACCATCTCTTCCCTTTGATAACCATAAGTTTATATTCTATGTCTGTGAGTCTATATCAGTTTCATAAATAAGTTCATTTGTATCATTTTATATCCACATATAAGAGATATCATGTAAAATTTGTTTTCCTCTTTTCAACTTCAGTTGTATGATAATCCCTAGGTCCATGTTGCTGTTATTGTTATTCAGTCACTAAGACATGTCTGACTCTCTGCAACTCCGTGGACTGCAGCACGCCAAGCTTCCCTGTTCTTTACTGTCTCCATCTGTGTTGCCACAAATGGCATTATTTCATTCTTTTCTTATGTATGTATGTATGTCTACACCACATCTTCTTTATCTATTCATCTGTCAGTGGACACTTAAGTTGTTTCTGTGACATGGCTGTTGCAAATAGTGCTGCAATGAGCACTGTGGTGAGTATATCTTTTGAAATTAGAGTTTTCTCTGTATATATACCCAAGAATAAGATTGCTAGATCATATGGCAACTCAATTTTTAGGTTTTTGAGGAAACTCCATACTGTTTTCCATAGTGGTTGCACCAATTTACATGCCCAACAACAGTGAAGGGTTCC
The DNA here is from genome assembly GCA_006410875.1 of Neotragus pygmaeus. NCBI lineage: Eukaryota > Metazoa > Chordata > Mammalia > Artiodactyla > Bovidae > Neotragus > Neotragus pygmaeus. Next base: position 106,482 of record SJYV01013470.1, on the reverse strand, counting down.
ATTTTCCCTTTTCTCCACACTCTTTCCAGCATTTGTTGTTTGATAGACTTTTTAAAGTCTATAAAAACTGCCATACAATTTCACTCATTTCATGTTAGTAAGGTTATGCTCAAAATCCTTCAAGCTAGGTTTCTGCGGTATGTGAACTGTGAATTTCCAGATGTGCAAGGTAGGCTTTGAAAAGGCAGAGGAACAAAAGGTCAAATTGCCAACATTTGCTAGATCACAGAGAAAGCAAAGGAGCTCCAGAAAAACATCTACTTCTGCTTCACTGACTACACTGAAGCCTTTGACTGTGTGGATCAAAACAAACTGGAACATTCTTCAAGAGATTGGAGTACCAGAGCACTTTACCTGTCTCCTAGAAACCTATCTGTGGGTCAAGAAGCAACAGTTAGAACTGGACACAAAACAATGGACTGGTTCAAAACTGGGAAGGGAGTACAACAAGGCTGTATATTGTCACCCTGCTTATTTAACTTACATACATTGTACATCATGGGAAATGCTGGGCTGGATGAATCATAAGCTGGAATCAAGATTGCTTGGAGAAATATCAGCAGCCTCAGATATGCAGATGATACCACTCTAATGGCAGAAAGCAAACAGGAGCTAAAGAGGCTCTTGATGAAGGTGAAAGAAAAGAGTGAAAAGGCTGGCTCAAAACAGCCTTCCAAAAACTAAGATAATGGAATCCAATCCCATAATTTTATGGTAAAACAGAAAGGGAAAAAATTGAAACAGCGATAGATTTGTTTTCTTGGTCTCCACAATCACTGTGGATGGTGACTGCAGCCATGAAATTAAAAGACGCTTGCTCCTTGGAAGGAAAGCTGTGACAAACCTAAACAGCATGTTTAAAAATAGACATCACTTGGCTGACAACTATTATATAGGAAACGAATCACCAGTCTATGTTTGATACAGGATGCAGGAGGCTTGGGGCTGATGTACGGGGATGATCCNTTTGGCCACCTGATGCGAAGAGCTGACTCATTTGAAAAGACCCTGATGCTGGAAAAGATTAAGGGCAGGAGCAGAAGGGGACAACAGAAGATGATATGGTTGGATGGCATCACTGACTCAATGGACATGAGTTTGGGTGGACTCTGGGAGTTGGTGATGGATGAGGAGGCCTGGCGTGCTGCAGTCCATGAGTCGGACACAGCTGAGTGACTGAACTGAACTGACTGAACAGAGGAGATCATCCATGAAGATGATCCCCTCAGTAAGGCCTTTCTGTAGCTCCTTGATCAAGTGCTTATGTTGCTGTAAATGGGCTTCAGGCAAGGAAGGTGATGAATCCTAACTCATGGAACAATGCAGCATCATATTCTAGCCTGAGGTGTCCATCATCCCAAATGCACTGACCCAGAATCTATGGAGGTGGAGGTCACAGAAGCCTCATCCTTGCCATTCTAAGCCAAGGACCTATTATTCCAACTTGAGGAACTAGAGCAGCTGGTCATTCAGGTCTGAAAGTACATAGTTGACAAACACTAAAACTTTGATAAAAAGTGGTAACTATAGCACATATTTTCATTTCATTAAACATAAATGAGGTATAACTAAAGGGTCAGACAAACAGTCTAGCATGTTCCTTTAGACACATGAAATTTAGACTTTTACTAAACCCAGATTTAGCATTTCAAGGGACAGAAATGGTTATTTTGACATAAAATTTTAAGAGACTATCTGAAAATTCTATTTAGGATGTTAAAGTCCCTATAAATGTCTTTTCCTGATCCCAGGACACACAAGAACACCTGGAGTCCAGCCATAGGGATGAACTGTTGCTTCTTATTGAGAACACAGTGAACTATCTCAAAGGAAAACTCGCTATGAATTACATTTTAAAATTCTAGTCCATTGGCTGGGTCTTACTGTTCTATTATTCACATNTTCTATTTAGGATGTTAAAGTCCCTATAAATGTCTTTTCCTGATCCCAGGACACACAAGAACACCTGGAGTCCAGCCATAGGGATGAACTGTTGCTTCTTATTGAGAACACAGTGAACTATCTCAAAGGAAAACTCGCTATGAATTACATTTTAAAATTCTAGTCCATTGGCTGGGTCTTACTGTTCTATTATTCACATTTAAACAACGTACTCTTGTTGCTTATAGCTCATAATCTTATTTTCCCATTAGTCTTAAATATACTATTACTCTTCTCTTTGGGTAATTAATTGCAAATTGTAGCAGCATACTTTTTAAATAAAACAGGCAGATCATCTAAACATTGAATTCAAGACTTGACATTCATGAATTCCTATAATTCATTTCTTTGGCTTAACCAGTAAATTCTAAAAAATAGAAATGATAATGAATGAGATAGCCATGCTCTTTCCTTGCAAAAGACTTTGAAGTTTACTTAATTACACAAGGGAGAAGAAAGTAAATGTCTTTCAGGAAATTTTGTAGAAGACTCTTCTTGAAATTGGATATATGGGTTGGCAGAATGGAAGTGTTCACAAGCAGTTTACCAGGGTAGGAACAAGGATGCAGATGTAGAGAACAGACTTATGGACACTGCAGAGACAGGAGATGATGGGACAAAGAGAGAGTAATGTTGAAAACATATATTACCATATGTAAAATAGATGGCTAATGGGAAGCTGCTGTATAACACCGAGAGCTCAACCTGGTGCTATAAGACAATCTAGAAGGGTGGGATGAGATGGGAGGAGGGAGGGAGGTTCAAGCAGGAGGGGACATATGTATATAACTATGACTGATTCATGTTGATGTATGGCAAAAACCACCACAACATTATAAATCAATTATCTTCCAATTAAAATAAATTTTAAAAGAACAATTTCCAACCAAATCACTGCAACTTTATGTGCTCTCAGCATACATTAGGCATAAGATTTTCACATAATCAGCCTTGATCTCCAGTTGACCAACATCTGTGTATTTATTTGCTGCAAAATTCTAATCCACTAACAAAAGTAGTGTTTGACTTTTTTTAAAAAATGGATGTCATTGAACACTCGTCTTCTATTGAATTTCCTGGAAAAACAAATCCACCTGATCCCACAAGTAATTGACACACCATTCTACTTTTCTTATTTTAAAATTCAATTTAGCCGCCTAGTTATTTCCTTTGCTACATCAAAAGAAAATGATAAAGAACAAGCTTTAATAAAATGGACATTTTGATGTATAAATTATTGATGAGATAGATTCACTGAAGAATAAAGAAGCTTCCCAACGTCTTCTTCAGGTTCCCTGGGAAGGAAAAACTCACTATGAATTGTGTTTTGAAATGTAAAGCAAAGATGAATAACCAGGGATAACTTTCTCTCACGATGAAAAGTCAGTGGGGACAGGGCAGGATTTAAAACCATCATTTACTGCAGAAAGCTCCAGTCATATGCCAACTACCCTGTAAGGATTCACTTAATCTTTGCAGCCATCTTGCAGGATGGGTATTGTTTTTCTATTTCACAAATGAGGAAACAGACTGGCGAATGGAAGCTATCTGCTCAAAGTCATACAGCTACTCAGAGGCAGAGGAAGGTAGATTTGGTCTCCTTCCAAAGAGATCTTTACAATTTAACATATTGAGAAATGCAAGAAATTGAGTTACAAACAACGAGCAGCAGGGTTCAAACAACATTCTGAGAAAAGGGATGAGGGCAGCCTTTGCCTATTGAGAGAGAATCTGAAGGGGATGACCTCCAATGGCCTCTTTAGCTTTTACATCTGCTGGACCTGGGTTTCAGTCCCAAATAAATCATAAACCCCTAATGTCACTATCCTCCTCCAAGTGATTCCATGTCACTTTATTCAGTCACTAAGTCACGTGCGACTCTTGGCGATCCCATGGACTGTAGCCCACCAGGCTCCTCTGTCCTCCACTATCTCCCTGAGTTGGCTCAAGTTCATGACCATTCAGTGAGTGATGCTACACTGGACTGGGTTGCCATTTCCTTCTCCAGAGGATCTTCCCAACCCAGGGATCAAACTCGAGCCTCCTGCATTGGCAGGTGGATTCTGTACCACTGAGCCATCAGAGAAGCCCATTCCATGCCACACTGGGGTGCTAACAACCATCTTGTGGGTTTCTTTCCTGTTCTTGCTATTACATTGATAGCAATATCAAATGGCAGGGTTGCCAAAACAGAGTAGCAAGGCTGGGTGGCTTAAACAACAGAAATTTATTTTCTCACAATACGGGGGCCTAGGAAATCCAAGGTGTCTATAGGGTTGGTTTCTTTGAAGATCTCTCTTCTTGGCTTATGGATGGCCCTCTCTCCCTATGCCTTCACGTGATCCTCCCTCTGTTTATGTCTATGTCCTAACCTCCTTTTTTTATAAGGACATCAGTCATTATCCTAAGGGCTTTGCAAAATGTAGATACCCTCATTGTTACCGTCATTCCAATTTTATGTTTGAGGAAATGGAGGCACGGAGACGGTGAGTAAATGGACCAAGTTCTGCCAGCTAATCAACTGAAGTGTTAAAATGTGAACCCAGGAAATCTGGTTCCAGGATCTCCCCTCTATATAAAAGAAACTACAGTCAAACTGAACCACAGGTGACCATGTAGTGTAGTAGGAAAAAAACACTACATGACCCGCTGAGATGCTATTCCCAGTTCTTCCATCTCTTTGACTTGGGGCAAGAAATTTACATTATTTATGACTCGATTTCCTGTTGGACCTCAGGTCAATGAAAAGGAGAAAATGAAAGCAGATGTGCTATAACCCAAAGATTCTATTATTTATGTTGCTGGCTTTTAAAATTTAACTGTTGTAATATCTAAAGTTACACAAAGGATACTAGAGAACCCTTATCCAGTAATGAAAGGGTTCAGCACAGCCACTTACCAGATAAAATGACTGTATCGGTGACACAGGAAGAGTGAGGGGCTGGGCCCCAGTCTCAGTTCCTATTTGAGTCAAGTGATGAAAATCAACAAATCAATTAACAAGCTAGATTCAGGGACCAGGATACACAAATGGAGACTAGAAATTAGGCTTGGGTAAGATCATCAATGCCACCTTCCCTTATGGCTCAGCAGTAAAGAATCCCCTTGTAATGCAGGAGACTGGAGTTCCATCCCTGGGTTGGGAAGATTCCCTGGAAATCCTATGGACAGAGGATCCTGGGATGCTACAGCCCATGAAGTCCCAAGAGTCAGACACAACTTAACGACTAAACCACCACCACCAAGCTCATCAAAACCCTCAGTCTCTTTTTTTCCATTAAGATTGCACTGAAAGCGAAGTGAAAGTGAAAGTCACTCAGGTGTGTCCGACTCTCTGTGACCCCCATGGACTGTAGCTCAGCTGGTAAAGAATGTACCTGCAGTGCGGGAGGCCTGGGTTTGATCTCTAGATTAGGAAGATCCCCTGGAGAAGGGAGAAACTACTCACTCCAGTATTCTGACCTGGAAAATTCCATGGGATTGCAAAGAGCCGGACACGACTGAATGACTTTCACTTTCATAAATCTAACCCGAAATGAGAGACTGTAGGTAAACGAAAAAGTAAAACACAGCAGAGTTGGTAGGATCATCAGTGCAGCCTTCTTTAGGGAGGAGGAATGCAATTCTTCATCCCCTTGCTCTCCTATTGAAATAAGAATGCACACATGAATCTAGATTCATCTTATTATTATTGGTATCATAGTCTGAACTCCAAGAAGTCTGTCTTGATTACATAATCCCTGATGCCACAGCATTTAATTAAAAATATTTCCTCAGTATTACAGGGGAAAAATCTTTTCATTTTATTGTCAATGATTTTATTTATAGAGAGTCCCTGACCTGATGGATGTTTTTCTTTATTGAATTTACACTCACACAAACTGAAGTAACACCAGCAGAGGTGGGAAGGTCTTATCATTCATTTTAATTAAATCTTATCTCGCTAAATGCTTGCTGCTTTCATGGTTTTCACACTGAACAAAAGGCAGGTTATATCTAATAGATGTGTTTCTCCAGGATAATTAGAAAAGAATGATTCTAACAATTTCCAGATGAAGCTCATCAAAAGCTCTAACTCAAGGGTGGCAAAAGAATTAGGTAAGTTCATGGGCAAGGTGAATCTTGCTTGCTTCAAACTGCTTTTACTAATGAATAATATTCTCATGAATGTTCTCCATCCTCCATCCCTGTTTCTTATTTATCCTCATTCCCTTTGGACTCCACACATATGGGCTACTATGTTCATAGACCATGGCTGACCCAACACACTTCCCAATTCCTGTATTTGGCCAGTACATGAGTCTTCCTCTATACATTTGCAACTTTAACCTGTTTTCTCTTCTGTTAAACCTATAATTCTCCTTTGCCTCAGCCTTCAAATCTACTTTCCTGTCATGCCAAAGAATGTTCCAAGTACCACCTGACTGCATTCATCTCAAACTCTAGCAAAGTAATGCCCCAAATTCTCCAAGTTAGGTTTCAACAGTACATGAACTGAGAACTTCCAGATGTTTAAGCTAGATTTAGAAAAGGCAGAGGTATCAGAGATCAAATTGCCAAAGTCTGTTGCATCATAGAAAAAGCAAGAGAATTCCAGAAAAACACCTACTTCTGTTTCATTGACTATGCTAGAGCCTTTGACTGTGTGGATCACAACAAACTGTGGAAAAAAACTTCAAGAGATGAGAATACCAGACCATCTTATCTGCCTCCTGAGAAACCTGTATGCAGGTCAAGAAGCAACAGTTAGAATCATACATGGACCAATGGACTGGTTCCAAATTGAGAAAGGAGTACATCCAGGCTGTATATTGTCACCTTGCTTATTTAACATCTATGTAGAGTACATCATGTGAAATGCTGGACTGGATAAAGCACAAGCTGGAATCAAGGTTGCCGAGAGAAATATCAATAACCTCAGATGCGCAGATGACACCACCCTTATGGCAGAAAGTGAAGAGGAACTAAAGACCCTCTTGATGAAAGTGAAAGAGGAGAGTGAAAAGGGTGGCTTAAAACTCAATATTCAGTGAAGATCATGGCATCTGGTCCCATCACTTCGTGGCAAATAGATGGGGATACAATGGAAATAGTGACAGACTTCATTTTCTTGACCTCCAAAATCACTGCAGATGGTGACTACAGCCATAAAATTAAAAAGATGCTTGCACCTTGGAAGAAAAGCTATGACAAACCTAGATAGAGTTTTAAAAAGCAGAGACACCACTTTGGTGACAAAGGTCTGACTAGTCAAAGCTATGGTTTTTCCAGTACTCATGTATGGATGTAAGAGTTGGACCATAAAGAAAGCTGAGCACCAAAAATTGATGCTTTGAACTGTGGTGTTGGAGAAGACTCTTGAGAGTCCCTTGGACTGCAAAGGGATCCAACCAGTCCATCCTAAAGGAAATCAGTCCTGAATATTCATTGGAAGGACTGATGCTGAAGTTGAAGCTTCAATACTTTGGCAACCTGATGTGAAGAACTGACTCATTGGAAAAGACCCTAATGCTGGGAAGGGTTGAAGGTGGGAAGAGAAGGGGACGACAGAGGATGAGATGGTTGGATGGCATCACTGACTCAATGGACATGGGTTTGAGCAGGACCCTCGTGTTGGTGAAGGNGAACCTGAGGCAGCAACCAGATTTTCTCTGGCCGGTGGAATGAATTCTAAGAACTTGTTTATTTTAAAGCAGCAATAGTGATAGATGCAGAGATTGAAATTCTACCTAATACTCATCTCCCAAATTATCTTAATAGAAGGACGTGAAGCCTAGATCACGTGGAACTTGGTAGGACACCAGCTGAAACCCTAAAAATAGCTGAATCGTGATCCGAGCCCAATCAGGGAATTCCTTCCTGACAAATGACTTCAATGGATTCCCATGAATGCACAGCTGCCTGGGGGGATGCAAAACCACCACTTAGGGCTGAAACAAAGGGTCTTAGATTTTTTAGAAACACTGGCCACCAGTGACTCTACACTGGACCAGCTATTTTCTTGTCTAAGAAATAGGACATTGGTGAGATCGGTATTCCAGAACAGCAGTGGTGTGTTGGGCAGAAAAAAAATTGCTCTTTCTGTTTGGGGTGTGGTAACACATCACAGTTGGGTGCCCATCCTGCCCCTCTGATTAGACAGTAGAAAAACTACAGAGTAGGAGTTGGCATATGTGTCTTTCTTTATCCACATTCTATCACAATGTTCTTTAGTGTGGTTGATAACACCAGTTGATTCCCTCAGAGAAGGAAAAGCCTGAAGGAGGGGTTCTGAGATCCACTTTCATTCAGAAGAAATCATGATCTCACTTAGATATGTCACTAGAAGTTCCAGAATCATAGTCTTATAGCGCCTGGGATCATAAATTGGCTAAAAATACTAAAAACAGTTCAGTTCAGTTCAGTCTCTCAGTCATGTCTGACTCTTTGCAACCCCATGGACTGCAGCACACCAGGCCTCCCTATCCATCACCAAGTCCTGGAGTTTACTCACACTCATGTCCATTGAGTTGATGATGCCATCCAACCATCTCATCCTCTGTCNTGTTGGCAAAGTAATGTCTCTGCTTTTGAATATGCTATCTAGGTTGGTCATAACATTCCTTCCAAGGAGTAAGCGTCTTTTAATTTCATGGCTGCAGTCACCATCTGCAGTGATTTTGGCACCCCCAAAAATAAAGTCTGACACTGTTTCCACTGTTTCCCCATCTATTTCCTATGAAGTGATGGGACCGGATGCTATGATCTTCGTTTTCTGAATGTTGAGCTTTAAGCCAACTTTTTCAATCTCCTCTTTCACTTTCATCAAGAGGCTTTTTAGCTCCTCTTCACTTTCTGCCATAAGGGTGGTATCATCTGCATATCTGAAGTTATTGATATTTCTCCTGGCAATCTTGATTCCAGCTTGTGCTTCTTCCAGCCCAGTGTTTCTCATGACGTACCCTGCAAAGAAGTTAAATAAGCAGGGTGACAGTATACAGCCTTAACGTACTTCTTTTCCTATTTGGAACCAGTCTGTTGTTCCATGTCCAGTTCTAACTGTTGCTTCCTGACCTGCATATAGGGTTCTCAAGAGGCAGGTCAGGTGGTCTGGTATTCCCATCTCTTTCAGAATTTTTCACAGTTTATTGTGAATGTCACAAGAAGCCCTTAAATAACACAGATCCACATAAGTGCTAGAAAAAAACCTTCATCTCACTTCCTGGTTCCTGTGCACAGGCTCCGATAAAGGCTGATACACCTAGTAGTGTTGTTATACATGACAGTTCCCAGTAAAGAGGCCAATCTCAAATCATTTTCTCTAATTATAATTTTTGAATGCTTGTGTTAGAAAGGAAAAATAAAAATCCATGAGTCAGCTCCAGTTCATCTCTTCTCTGAGAGCTGCATAAACAGACCTTAGCTATAGAATGGGGTTCAAGGTCATTTATGTCATCTGATGAGCATGTCTTCTAGGGCTTCTCAGCCTCTTCTGAAATAAAACTAGTTTTGAACTTCCCTGGAAGTCCAGTGGTTAAGACTTCTCTTTCCAATGCAGGGAGCACAGGTTCGATCCCTGGTCAGGGAATGAAGATCCCACATATTGCACAGTGGAGCCAAAACCCAAATGTAAAACTAGTAGTTTTGTTTATTTGGCATACAACATCTGTCTCAGAAGAAGGGCTCATCAGTGTCCCCAATTTCTAAGCTTAGAAAGAAGAACTAGAAATTGAACATGAGACTCTGATGCTGACCAGTTTGACAAATCTCAGCCCCCCAAATCCAGATCCCAGTTTTCAGATCCAACACCTCCGGCTGGATTCTAGAATTACCTACTCTTCTCTGGCCTACTAAAATCAGCCCCTGCTTAAGTTAAGTTATTCCAGTTTTAATAATAGATAATGCCTTAATGTGGTACCATTTTAGAGACATTTGCATTTAAATAGGAAATCAGGCCTTTATTACAAGGAATTAAGCTCAAATACTAAGACTCCAGGCATCCCGCCAGGCTGGTGCATCAAGGAAATTTGGGATGAAAGGACCTTCCTAGATGTCCTTGACTGTGTGCATGTGCACAGTTGCTCAGTTGTGTCTAGATCTTTGCAACCCCATGGACTGTAGCCTGCCAGGCTTGTCTGTCTGTGGGATTCTCCAGGCAACAACACTGGAGTGGGTTGCCATTTCCTCCTTCAAAGGATATTTCCAACCCAGGGATCAAACCAGCAGGTTTTTGTTTGTTTGTTTGTTTGTTTTACCACCAAGCCACCTTGGAAGAACTGGGAAGCCCCAGATGTCCTTGAACCCTACACTCGCTCAGTCTGCTCTCCCAGTCCACTGCCTTCTGTCCAAAGCATGGGCAACTAAACCACACCCATGTCTCTGGGTGCACCTGTGTGTGTTAGTCACTCAGTCGTGTCCAACTCTTTGCGACCACATGGACTGTAGCCCACCAAGGCTCCTCTGTCCACGGGATTCTCCAGGCAAGAATACTGGAGTCGGTAGCCATTCCTTTCTCCAGGGGATCTTCCCGACCCAGGGACTGAACCCGGATTTCCTGCATTGCAGGCAGATTCTTTATGGTCTGAGCTACCAGAGAAGCCTGTATCCATGTCTAGTTGTGTTTATTTTTTTAAGTACTTTTAAAATTCAGTTCAAAATAAAGATCCTCATAATTAAAAACAAAGACTATCTCATACCACTATTGCTGGCTGGTAACTATGTTGTGCTGTTTATTATTGTTCCTCTTGAGGAACCATTATATGTTCATGAGTCTTTCTGGATAGAATTGATATTTGTCAACAATTTTATTTTTAACTGCAAAATTAAAAATACATAGAGTTAAACAGCTTTTCAAAACAACGGATAACAATTAAGACAAATAACCAATCACCCATTTTTGTGGTCAGCTGCATCCTCTCTTGTCTCAGCACAGATCTTAAAGACAAAATAAAACCAAAAACACTAATACATAGAGCATGTGCTGGTGACTTGGATTCAGAAATTCAAGTATCAACTTTCTCCCAACAATTTTCTTTTAAAATGAGAACTCTGAGAAGGAAATTAAATGTGAGTCTAGCCCTGAATGTATTCCACTAAAGTCAATTAAAATCTGTCATGCAGGCCAGAAGCATTCCTGGGTTGTTCAAAAGAGGATAAGGGTAGGCAGAGACATCCAAGGATAACAGGGTTGCATGCCAAGAGCAACAAGGGCCACAGGAAGGAGGCTCTTGATGGAGACAACAGATGCCGCTTTCATCGTTTGTGTATCACATCACCTTTTACTTCCAAAGCACTTTACAAAATGCTCACACATGTATGATTTCATTTCAAATTCCATTAGGATTTTCTCCAGCACCTCTACAAGACCTGGACTTGCCCAAGATCTTCCACATGCCATGGCCCTGTTATAAGGACATTTCATCTTTCCTATCATCAGACAAGGATACTGCAGCTCTAGAGAATTAAGTGATGCAACTTCAGTCAGTGCCAGTTAGATCTTGACTCCTAATCTGACCTGTGTCCGCTGGCCTCCACCTGCCCACAAAGCCTCCTACTTCATCAGAGGTCCATAGAAACATGGAAGCCCACGCTGACAGCACCTGGACCAAGTAGAGGAGCCATGTGCTCTCTTTAAGCACACTGATATCTAGAGCCACCTTGAATTCTCTCTAGATGATAATAATAATAAGGCTGGATTGGTTTCTCGCTGACCTAAAGAAAACTAAAATGCTAGTACCTTTGGAAGAACTACAAAATTTTAAAATTTCAGGGACTTTCCTGGTGGTCCAGTGGCTAAGATTCTGCACTCCCAATGCAAGGGGCCTGGGTTCAATCCCTGGTCAGGGAACTAGATCCCACAGGCTGCAACTAAGCGCTGTCATGCCATAACTAAAGATCACACGTGCCACAATGAAGACTGAAGATCCCGCATGTCACAACTAAGATCTGGGGCCGTCAAATAAACATTAAAAATAATGATAAATAAAATGAGATTCGACCCTTCCTGAAATGAAGTCACCCCAAGAGCCTCAGTACCCCACACAGCAATTCTGATGAGGCAATGTCATGTCACAGGGCTGTGATAAGCAGAAAACTGTTTCCACCAGGAAACAGCCATAGAACTGATGTCTCACTTAGCATCCTGTGAACTTAAACCAAGCTAAGTATAATGGAGTATGTTTGATTAAATTGCAAAACGAATTGTTCTTATGATAGAAATGGAAGCATAATATTATCTAAATATGGAAGTTGCTAAAGTAGATTTTAAAATGTATTATTAATTTATTTTAGCAACTTCAAACAGCCCAGAGGCAAAAGTCAAATTCGTGTACTGCTTCTGATTTTAGATGTCACAATATGAGATTTTTTTTTAAATCCTCAAAGCCTTCCATGTGTGAAGAAATTCTTAAAATAGAAGATTAAACTTTGGTTTAAAAATCAATAAAATAATTCAAGCTTAAGGAAGGGTGACTAGATTTTGAGTACAAGTTCTCATAGTCCATGACCCTGGCCTGTGGGGCAGCCCCTTCCTTAACCTAATCCAAGTTCAAGCTAGCCCCATGCATCTTTACTTCAGACTCCTACAAAACTTCTGCCAACAGACTGTGTTCTCATCATTTCAGCCAGTGCCTTTCACAACATATAACCCATCCCTTTAATATTAATATGTTAGTTTGGGGACTTTCCCAGTGGTTCACTGGCTAAGACTCCACACTCCCAATGCAGGAAGCCCAGGTTCAATCGCTACTCGGGGAACTTGATCCCACATGCCACGACTAAGAGTCCCCATGCCTCAGCTAAGACCTCGCACAGCCAAATAAATAAATTAAATTAATAAATATTTTTTAAATTACATTAGTTTCCACTAACCATTAATGCCTCTTGCATCAGTGTTTAATTTGCTTGATTTATAGAACTTTGTTCAGTTCTCCATTCCTGACAACACTTGATGATTACCCATTACACTTTGCTTACTAGCACTGAAACATATACAAAGGCAAACTGAGACCAGATAATAACAAAGAAAAGGATAAAAGTAAAATGTGACGAAGAAAGCATATAAAGAAATGGAAATGGTTAATAGGAAAGAAAAACCAAAAACACACCAGTGAATCTGGCCCAAATTGCTGAATTATAACGTGGAGACAGAATGAAGGGAGGAAAGTGAAATGTTTTTTTCTACAGATATAGACCTAAACACACACGCATGACTATTTTTGTTATTGGAGTCACTCCATCGTGTCTGACTCTTTGCAACCCTATGGACTGCAGCCCATTATGCTGCTCTGTCCATGGAATTTTCCAGGCTAGAATACTGGAGTAGGTTGCCATTTCCTCTTCCAGAGGGTCTTCCTGACCCAGGGATCAAACCTGCATCTCTTGCATTGCAGGCAGGTTCTTTAACACTGAGCCACCAGGGAAGCCCCACGACTATCTTGGGCAAGTATAAACAATATCATATAAGCTGCTACGGGTATTTTCTCTGTTCATGTGCTTTGTTACACCAGTTTCCTGCCAAAATGTTGTGATGGTGTGAAAACAAGACATGTAACTGACAGTTACGATGTCCTACACAGTGAGGACCTTTGGATTCTGGACAGCTTTGGAACTTTCCACATTTGCCGGGGCCTCCGCGGACTCCTCAGAAACAGTCACACCAGCATTCTCTGCACCTTTCCCACCAACCCAAAGTGTCCCTGCACATAACACACAGTCACCCCTAAGACACAGCTCGAATCTTCTGTGCAGAACTGTGCAGAAACCAGCCAGAGGCGTGTAGAAGATGGTCTATTACATTCACGGAGATGACCCCAGGGGCCGGCAGTGACCTTGCTCTCCTTCTCTGTTACAAAGCAGTCGTATCCAGGGAAAGTGTTCATACTACCCATCCCAGCCCGCTTCTCCATCCTTTATTGACTTGGAAATATCCTGTTTAACTGCAGAATCATCATGAACTAGAAATTTTCCTCCAGCATGAACCTGGAACGGACACATGCCGTGGCTCAATAAAATGCTGATCTTAGCTTCTGAAAGCCCATTACGTGAAAGGAAGCTGAGCACAGAACGAGTTCCCTGTTGCTAATGAGTAATAGACACGCAGGTTTGGGCCAGGTTTTCAGGGACTACTCTTAGATACAAGCAGAAAGCAATCTGAGAGAAGAAAGCCACATGACAGCTCAGGACAGCCTGACAAGTATTGGGGTAATGCCTGTCTCCGTCCCCCTATCTCCCACCATGAAGACTGTGGATTTCTAGCCAGTTTCCAGTGGAGGCAATATCTTCTCTAAATCTGCCTTATCTCATGTTCCCTAGAAATACACCAAGCTTCTAAATGGCTTCTTCACCCTGTTTTGTGCAGACGAAACTCCATGTCTGACACTCAGAGGTGCTCACAGAACATGGGATGAGGGATGGAAATGTGGAGAAATAAATGATTCTCTGGGCTTCCCCAGTGGCTCAGGGGTAAAGAATCTGCCTGCAACACTGGAGATGCAGGTTCAGTCCCCAGGTCAAGAACATCCGCTGGAGGAGAAATGGTAACCCGCTCCAGTGTTCTTGCCTAGAAAATTCCATGGACAGAAAAGCCAGGCAGGCTACAGTCCATAGGGTCACAACGAGTCAGACGTGACTGAGCATGCATGCATACAAATGACTCCCAAATGGTAAGTGGAATAAACTCCTTTTGTGTGAGCAAGCAAGGCTGATGGTTTTCAGAGCCCTAAAGAAGAGTAGACCCACCAGATGTCACAGGCAAAGCCATTTAGCTGCATTATTCCCAGGGGCTCCCACTCAGCTCACTGACTTATGGACTGAAAAATAGGCCAAATAGATAAGCACCTTTGGGAGAGGAAAGACAAGGAAAGTAACCCACTGAGTTCTAAAGAGATGGTTTTCTTCTCTTGGGCATAAAGTCTAATCAGAGCCTTATTTCTGTATTCCAAAATAGTTATTAAAATCTAAGAATCATAGTTATCTGTCTCTGATAAAGAGTTATAGAATAAATGTCTCTCCTCTTTGTAAAGACTAAGTGCTATAAGGCTTTCTGGGTGCCTCAGTGGTAAATAATCCACCTGCCAATGCAAGAGAAACAGATTCAATCCCAGATCGGGGACGATCCCACATGCCGTGGGGCAACTAAACCCGTGCACCCCAGATATTGAGCTGGTGCTTGAGAAACCAGAAGCCACAGCTGCTGAAGCCTGTGCAGCCTACAGCCTGTGCTCCACAACGACAGAAGTCACCGCAGTGAGAAGTCTGTGCGCAACTCGAGAGGAGCCCCTATTTGCTGCAACTAGGGAAAAGCGCACTTAGCAGCAAAGGCCCAGCAGAGCCAAAAATAAACAAACTAAAAATGTTTTAAGATGGAGAGGTGTGACAAGGAGAGTATAAAATCAGGGGCTGCAAAAAATAGTCCTGGAACTATTTTGCCTTCCAAGTGGAACTTTTAAAGTCCTGGGGATGTAATGTACCACACGGTAACTATCGTTAATAACACTGTACTGCATTTCTGAAAGCTGCTAAAAGAACAGACCTTCAAAGTTCTCATCAGAAGGAAAAAACATGTGTAACTGCAGTGATGGATTGTAACTATTGTGGATGGATTACACTTATTGTGACAATCATTTAACAATATCTATATAACCAGATCATTTTGTTATACACCTGAAAACTAAAGCAATGATGTATGTCAATTACATCTTAGGGAGATACTACCTGCGGGGTAGTAGCCTAAAAGAACAGTTTGGGGGTTACATGTAAAAGGCTGCCAGCCACACCTGCAGGGTTTTTCTCTTTCCCTGTGTTCCTCATGTCACCTATACCACGATTTTCTCAAAATTTACTCTAGAATAAGAGTCCCAGAGAACTTAGTCCCCTATTGTAACTGATGCCAACAAACCCCCATGGGACTGGGGTTTATGAATCTAAATCTCTTCAGAAGATCTTGAGAATGGTGACTTTTAAGGTCTTGGTCTGATTTCTGTGGCATTTCACAAGGTTACCAGCATCTCATCTCAGGTCTCATCCAAGACACACTGGGTCCAGAGCTGCATTTTTAACGAGATGTTCACGAGTGCACATGAAAGATGGAGAACTGCTGCACCAATATGTCAAGAGGTCGAATCATCTGAAAAGGTTTTCACCTGATGCTCCCTGGTTTTCCGTCAAGTAAACAGTAAAATTTCACATGAAGATGCTAAAAACAGGCACTAAGACTCACTGTTAACATTGAAGGTCCTGCAGAGGCCATGCTTCCCAGCAGGGGGAGCCCTGGAGCAAAAGTCCAGAAATCCTTCGTTCTTTTCCTGGTTCAATTAATATCATGAATTAGCTCTTGGGCTTTGAGCAAAGAGCTTAAATCTCCCTTCGACCTCGGTTTCCTGGTGTTTAAAACAAAACAGGTAGGGAGGCCTCTAAAACCACCCTCCACTCTAAATGTTATAACCCTGGAAATGTCACCAGTGACATATATAATCCTCACCCTAATATATTTGGAATGCCACCAGTCAATAATGCCTCTACAACTGTCTGCTATCATGGAGGGGACACATTTCAATATTATGGAAACTCTGATACCAAATGTAAATTTGATGAAACATCTATCCTTTGGAAGAAAATTTTGCAATTTTGAAAATAATTTTTAATGACTCAAATATTAACATGTTATCATATTTCACTGCAGGCAAAGATATGATTATACTTCTCTCTATTACATGAAAGGCAGCAATGGCTCTTTTTTAAACTTTTTAATTTTGTATGGGAATATAGCCGATTACCGACGTTGTGATAGTTTCAGGTGAACAGCGAAGGGACTTAGCCATACATACACATGTATCCATTCTCTCCCAGGGGCTTACCCGATCATTCAGTGGTAAAGAACCTGCCTGCCAACGCAAGAGACATGAGTTCAGTCCCTGGGCTGAGAAGATTCCCTGGAGAAGGAAATGGCAACTCCGTATTCTTGCCTAGGAAGCGCCACGGACAGAGGAGCCTGGCAGGCTGCAAGTCGATGCGGTCACAAAGAGTCAGACTTAGGGACTAAACAACAACAATCTCCCCCCAGACTCTCCTCCCATCCAGGCTACCACATAACACTGAGCAGAGTTCCCCGTGCTGTATACAAGAGCTCCTTGTAGGAGGTCTGTTTAAAACATAGGAGTGTGTTCATGTTTATCCCAAACTCCCCAACTATCCCTTCCCCCATCCTTCGCCCTGGCAACCACAAGTCTGTGAGTCTCTTTCTGTTTTAATTTAATTTCTGTAAGTAAACTCATGTATATCAATTCTTTTCAGATTCCACATATAAGGAATGTCATATCGTATTTCTCCTTCTCTGTCTAACTTACATCATTCAGTACGACATTCTCTAGGTCTATCCATGTTGGTGCAAATGGCAATAAGCAATGGTTTTTCATTACATAAGTACCAAGGATTATAATTTAGACACAAGTCCATGAAATTCTAGATGGACTGATCCTCGACTTTTGAAACAGTGACAGCTTGGCTGCACTTCCTTTTATGATCTCTGTATTTAGTATTTAGTATGCTTCCAATAGTTATTATTCTATTTTTAGTATCCATAAAAGTACTTTGTCTCTCAAAGATCCACAGAGTGGTTTTTGGAAATATAATCTGTGGGAGAAATCATCTATCTTTTATTAGCACATAAATGTATCTCAGACTCTTTCATTTTGGCCATTAAGCATCTATGCTCTGGGCTTTCCGAATGGCTCAGAGGTAAAGAATCAGCCTACAATGCAGGAGACACAGGAGACACGGGTTCGACCCCCGGATGGGGAAGTCAAGAGCATAGATGCTTTCTCTGGCTCATGGATTTTTATTTAATGAGTGCTGTCAATAAGCTATTCATTCAGACTAGAGAAGGGTCCCCCTCCCCTTGGAAGGACAACCTCTTAGAATAAATTAGTCTTTCTTCCTCTGTCATGCCACTAACCCCTGGCTCATCGAGTATTTTCCCATCCACTAGTATGCTACTCTGACCCTCTCATGCTGTGTTTCATTCCCTATTTAAAGGAGAAATTCCGCTCCAGTGCTGACAGAGCCGTGGGAGACCTAACCCCACCACATGCTGAACAGAACTTTTAGAAACAGCTCCACACCCTGACGACCAGCTGCTGTTTTGATGGAGAAGGAGACAGTGAATGCCTGTAAGTGATGCTTTGATGGGCTTTCTCATCTACGCTCTTGCCCTGTTTCTTTCTCAAAACTCTAAAGGGTCTCGGTTCCTTTTAGAGCTTTCACGAGGGCCTTTATATTCACTAATGACGGTGGAGAAAAACAGCTCTCAGAGAAGTGAAGGGCGAACGAATATGGCATCTATCTCTGCCCCCTGGCACGTTGCTACTTCCTCACCTAAAGAGGAGCTCGCCTGTGGTTTCAAAGCAAGAGGAGGATGGCATCAAAGATTCCACTGGTTCAAATTACTCTGACCTATTTCTTTTTTAAGTGATATGGAAAAGATGGGCAATACCGCTTAAAATGTGCCTAAGGGGTTCTGCCAACATTTTGGGTCACACTGTCTATAATGCGGCCTTGGATCAAAGAATGTATTCTGATTCAAGAATTTATAAAACAAATATACCATGTCCTTTCCCTGGTCCCATATTTACCAAACATAGAATCCCTAATTACATATCTAACTGAAAAGTTAACAGAGCTGGTTCTCCATCACATATTTGTTCTTTTATTTATTTTGTCCATTAGGTTCATAGATGGTTGTTGAGCACCTCCCATGCAGAAAGCACCTGTCTAGTTGTTACAATGGATACGGAAGGAAGCAGCTGTTGTTCAGTCGCTCAATCGTGTCCCACTCTTTTTGACCTCAAGGAATGCAGCGCACCAACCTCAGTCGTCCACTATCTCCCGGAGTTTTCTCAAATTCATGTCCACTGAGTTGGTGATGCTGTTCAAGCATCACCTACGAAGGACACAGACACAACAGCTAATGTCAACTATCTGAGACGCCCCTGGGAAAGGCCCCATGATCCCAGGTCTAAGCTGGATGTTTCTCTGGCTCCCAGAACACACCTGCAGGCCTCCCCCAGAGCACGCATCTCACTGCTCTCACCCACAATTTACTGGCTAGCACGACTCTGAACCTCCCAGCTCCTTCTCAAAGGCCATGTCTTATCTGAGCAAATCTGCATCGCCCAGAGGCTCGGGCAGTACCAGGCATGTGACAGGCAGTGACTCCACCCGTAAAGTGGCTCGAGGAGTACAGTGAACACAAAGAATAATGGACATTCCCTGGTGGCTCAGTGGTAAAGAATCTACCTGCAGTGCCAGAGACATGAGTTCAATCTCTGGATAGGGAAGATGCCCTAGAGAAGGAAATAGCAACCCACTCCAGTATTCTTGCCTGGGAAATCCCATGGACAGAAGGAGCCTGGGGGGCTACAGTCCCTGGGAGTCATAAAGACTCAGACATGACTGAGTGCCTAAACAACAGCAACAACAGGAAATAGAAGCATAAAACAAATGTGTCTCATAAGAAAAATAAAATGTGCGGGACTTGAGAAGAGAGAGTTTGCCCTGGGGGAGGAGGGACAGCATCCCAGAAGGAAAAAGATTTCGAGCCGAACCTGAAATATAATTGGGCAGGTGGGAGGGCAGGGGCCAGAGGGCTGGGGCAGGGTGGTGAGACACTGGGCATTACAGGTGGAGGAAAGGGCATGAGAAAACCGTGCAGATGTGAGGGAGGAGTTGGGGAGGGGGAGGCAGGGGCTGTGAGAGGGGCTGAGGCTGCAGTTGGAAGGGGTGCCAGGAACGCAACTCATGGCTGGTGCCTCACTCTGTTCTGGGAGTCAGAACTAAAATAAACAAACCTTTTTTTTTTATGGGAATTTACCCGGAGCCCTACCAAAGGCAAAAGTTCTTGAAAAAGGGAAAAAGACACAGAGGGGTGTTGACATGAGGCAGACAGGCTCCTAGGACAATGTTCCCTACCTAGACAACATGGACTGTAGAAAAAGGACGGTGGGTATTAGCAATAGACAAAGCAACCAGTTCAGGTAACTGACGCATTTCTAAGCCCAGCTTAACCAAAAGAACTCAGCTATAGGAAGACCAGAGCTTCCCAGGGCTTGAATCTTTGACTTCCAAGAGTAGGGAGGGAAGTCACAGAAAGCCAGGGATCTTCAGAAGCCACCATGCCACGGCTTTGCTCATGCACAAGCCCATACCTCAGGACAGAATTAAGACACTGACTCGTGAAGGAAATGAGAATGGCTTCTGGCCATGATGACAGCCCGATTCTCTTTCCAAACAAAGTCTAAGTAGCTACTAGAGTAGCTCTAGTTTCCAATCTGAACAGCCTAAGGATGCTGGATTCAGAAGGCAGGAACTAGACATCTCTAAAGAACCTTCTAAGGATGGAGGCCTGACCCCATCTGCCTATCAATATAGACCAGGGTAAATGAACAGGAAAGCTTTAGGATATGGATTGGACCACCTCACTTACTAGCATTTATCTTTTCATTAACTCCATGTGATCTTGAAATGATTAGCAATAAAATCTTTAAATATAGTGCCTTTTTGTTTTAGGGAATCAGCAGGAATAGGAAGATCATAAGCACTGCTCTTGAGACCTCTCCTTTCAGAATGATAGTCCACAATTGACTTTTGCATGAGAAGTGCCTGGCTGCCCAACAAAAGGCATCATAATCTAAGTGGTGGGCCTGGAA
>SJYV01013470.1:58153-83249 GCA_006410875.1 Neotragus pygmaeus | reverse complement strand
GAGTTGGACTATAAAGAAAGCTGAGCACTGAAGAATTGATGCTTTTGAACTGTGGTATTGGAGAAGACTCTTGAGAGTTCCTAGGACTGCAAGGAGATCCAACCAGTCAATCCTAAAGGAAATCAGTCCTGAATGTTCTTTGGAAGGACAGATGCTGAAGCTGAAACTTCAATACTTTGGTCCCCTGATGCAAAGAACTGACTCATTGCAAAGACCTTGATGCTGGGAAAGATTGAAGGCAGGAGGAGAAGGGGACAACAGAGGATGAGATGCTTGAATGGCATCACCAACTAGACGGACATAAGTTTGAGTAAATTTCAGGAGTTGGTGATAGACAGGGAAGCCTGGCGTGCTGCTGTCCATGGGGTCACAAAGAGTCAGAAACAACTGAGTGACTAAACTGAACTGACTCTTCTGAATGTTCCAGGGATGCTGTTTTGGATGAAATTCTCATTTAAACCAGTGAATTCAGAGTAATGCAGATTGCCCTCCATAATGAGGGTGGGCCTCATCCAATCAGTTGAGGCCAGAATGGACCAAAATGCTGACCTTCCCCAGCAAAAGGAATTCTGCCTTCAGATTTCAGATGCAACATGAGGTCTTCCTTGTTCACCTGCAGATTGCCTCTGTAAGAATTGCAACTCTTTACTGAATCTTCAGCCCAGCATCCTCGATTAGAGTTTTGATTCCCCAAGACTTCATAATGGTGGAGCCACAATGAGCACAGTGAATTAAAAGATGCATGCTCCTTGGAAGAAAAGCTATAACAAATCTAGACAGCATATTAAAAAGAAGAGACACCACTTTACCAACAAAGGTCCATATACTCAAGCCTATGGTTTTTCTAGTAGTTGTGTACAATTGTGAGAGCTGGACCATAAAAAAGGCTAAGCACTGAAGAATTGACTGTTTCAAACTGCAGTTCTGGAGAAGACTCTTGAGAGTCCCTTGGACAGCAAGGAGATCAAACAAGTCAATCCTCTAGGAAATCAACATTGAATATTCATTGGAAGTGTTGATACTGAAGCTGAAGCTCTAATACTTTGGCCATCTGATGTGAAAATCCAACTCACTGGAGAAGACCCTGATGTTGGGAAAGATTGAGGCCAGGAGGGGAAGGGGGCAACAGAGGATGAGATGGTTGGATGGAATCACCAACTCAATGGACATGAGTCTGAGCAAACTCAGGAGATAATGAAGGACAGGGAAGCCTGGTATGCTACAGTTCATAGGGTCTCAAAGAGTAGACATGACTTAGTGACTGAACACCATCAACAATGAACCTATTCCTTAAAACAAATGCCTTAACGAGGTGCTGGTCTATGTTTGATGCAGGATGCAGGATGCTTGGGGCTGGTGCACGGGGATGATCCAGAGAGACAATGTGGGTGGGAGGTGGGAGGGGGATTCAGGATTGGGAGCTTGTATACACCTGTGGTGGATTCATGTCGATGTATGGCAAAACCAATACAGTATTGTAAAGTAGAATAAAGTAAAAAATAATAATAATAAATAAAGTTAAAAATANATGTGGGGTGGGAGGTGGGAGGGGGATTCAGGATTGGGAGCTTGTATACACCTGTGGTGGATTCATGTCGATGTATGGCAAAACCAATACAGTATTGTAAAGTAGAATAAAGTAAAAAATAATAATAATAAATAAAGTTAAAAATATGAAAGCCTTAAAAAAACTGGAAAAAAAGTCTTTAATTGATTGGCTTATATATGTGTGTGTTTGTGTGTGTATATATGTGTACATATATAATATTAATAAATATTAAAATTACATAAATTTTCTACCTATATACATCCATCTATAACACAGACACACATAGAAACATATGTAGATATATCCTATTGGTTCTATTGGAACCAAACATATGTAGATATATCCTATTGGTTTCCTATTTCTCTGGAAAACCCTGATTAATACACGTTTCTTACTCTTGGGAGACAGAGTCATGGAACCTAACTAATCAAAAGAAGGCTAAAGTTTCACATCAGAAAGAGCCGTGACAGTTACCTTTAAGGTAACTAAAGAATCATCAAATAGGCAGCAGCCAACCTTGCGGACAAAGTTCAAGAAGGAATGGTCAACAGCCAAACATTTTTGCATAAAGAGAAGATCAGAATTAACCCTTGTAACAAAAGCAGTTTTCAAAAACAGAGAGCTCCCAGTCTCCCAGTTTGAGACCCTCTCCCCTTCCCTACCATGTCCACCTGTCCATTCTCAAAGTCTGTGTCTTTTTTCCTACCCAGTAAACAGGTTCATCTGTACCATCTTTCTAGATTCTACATATATGCATTAACATACAATATTTGTTTCTCTATTTCTGAGTTAGTTCACTCTGTATGACAGACCCTAGGTCCATACATGTCTCTATAAATGACCCATTGTATTCCTTTCTATGGCTGGGTAATATTCCAGTATATATGTGTCATCTTTGACACTCATATACACTCATCTGCCAGTGGACGCTTAGGTTACTTCCATGTCCTGGCTATTGNCATGTCTCTATAAATGACCCATTGTATTCCTTTCTATGGCTGGGTAATATTCCAGTATATATGTGTCATCTTTGACACTCATATACACTCATCTGCCAGTGGACGCTTAGGTTACTTCCATGTCCTGGCTATTGGCTATTGCAGATAGTGCTGCAGTGAATACTGGGATGCATGTGTCTCTTTGAACTATGGTTTTCTCAGGGTATATGTACTGCCATATGTAAAGTGATAGTTAATGGAAGCCTCCTGTATCACACAGGGGGCTCAGCTCCGCACTCTGTGATGGCCTACATGATTCTACACAGGCAGCATGGGGGTGTCGAGGGAGGTCCAAGAGGGAGGGGATATGTGCATACATATCTGGGTTGAGAAGATCCCCTGGAGAAGGGAATGGCTACCCCCTCCAACGTTCATGCCTAAAGAATTCCAGGACTGAGGAGCCTAGCAGGCTCCATGGGGTCACAAAGAGTTGGATACGATTGAGCAGCTAACACAACATAGTTGATTCACTTCATTTTCCAGCAGAAACTCACACAACACTGTGAAGCAACCATACTCCAAGTTTTAAAAATAGCTCCTAAAAAGCCTTCCCAGGTTGGTGGGGTATCTAAGAACAGCAAACAAATGCCTTGTCACAAACCACCCATCCCTCGAAATTGTGAAATATTCCCCAGCTAAAGCACTTCCGACAAAAGAGAGATGAGTTCCATTATCAAATGAGAATAGTGTGGAAGTAACAGAATTGCTTTTATTTTTATGGATGATCTAAGAAAACAACAGAAAAATGATTAGAAACAATAAAATTAAAACACCAAATACAGTTCTTTCTGTTTTGTATGATGGAATAGATTCTTGCATTAGGTGAAAGGTTGGACTATATAATTTCTAATTTTAAGAAACAATAAAAAGAAAGAATCTCGAGAACGAGTCTTTTATTAGTAGCAAACTACTCCTAAATCTCTTCAACAGCCATGACGACAATCACAGAAAACCACAGGACTCAAACAGACACAGGAGAGATTCTCCACCTTTCCATTCTCAGTCCAACCATGGCTTGGACTTTTGCTTTTGAGGAACAATAAGGCTGGTTTCCATACATTTCTCTCCAAGATAACGATGTGGTAGGTCTATGAACAACATGGTAATTCCAGCCTGACCAGTTGCTTACAGTCACCAGTGGATAATTATCGTGTCTCAGATGAGATGACTGGTCACAGTTTCCTTAAATTCACTGAAGGCAAATGCAGGCTTTGACAGAATCAACAACACTTTAGAAGCACCTGGTGTGGAACTGGGAGGTGCAGACGGAGATGCCTCTGGGCAGGGCACTCAGAGCTTCAAAGGGGATGGAACCCATAAGAAGCTGTGCTGACTTTGACGTCAGCATGGATTGCAAGGCTTTTGAGTCATTTTTCAAAGAAGCAAAGAGCTCTGGCATTTGCCAAGTTGCCTGCCAGGTACTAAATACTCCTACCACCTTTGGAATAAGTCCATTCTAAGCCACCAGGCAGAGCCTCTGAGCTAAGCTTTCATGCAGATGAAACCCAAAGGCAGGTCAAATGTCACCAACATGGGTGTTTTAAGATAACCTGGCAAATGCTTTTCAGACAAAAAGTGTCCCTAGAAGGATCACATTATAAGAGANAAATAAAAGGAATCCAAACTGGAAAAGAAGAAGTAAAATTCTCACTGTTTGCAGATGACATGATCCTCTACATAGAAAACCCTAAAGATACCACCAGAAAATTGCTAAAGCTAATCAAAGAATATAGTAAAATTGCAGGATATAAAATCAATACACAGTAATCCTTTGCATTCCTATACACTAATAATGAGAAAATAGAAAGAGAAATTAAGGAAACAGTTCCATTCACCATTGTAGTGAAAAGAATAAAATACTTAGGAGTATATCTATCTAAAGACAAAACCAGTACAATATTGTAAAGTAATTAACTTCCAATTAAAATAAATAAATATATTTTTTAAAAATAAAGAAACTACAGACCTATATATAGAAAACTATAAAGCAATGGTGAAAAGTACTTTCTTAGGAAAAGAAAAGAAGAAGAAAATTTTGCCAGTAGATCTGTTTATCAAGAAATGACTCTTTAAAGTTCTTTAGAGAGGATTATGATTTAGTTCAGAAATTCAGCTCTACATAAAGAACAGCATCAAAGCAGAAATAAGCAAAGGCAAAAGGGAAATTTTATTTTATTACTCTTAATTGAACAGATAACATTTTCTTCAAAATAATAGCAATATTTTATTTGATTATGTGTGCTTATGTAAATACCTTACATGTAAAAACTCCAGAAATTCTTANTGGTCTTCACCACCAGAGTCAACCGCAAAGCCACGATAGATTTCGTAACAGAATCATTCACAAAACCTAAAAGAAAACGGGATAATAGGAAATGAAAAGCTTGACCAACATTCTTTTGACAAGACTATGGATATAGATTACATAAGAATCAATTCTGGCAAACAAATAAAAATGCAGTAAGTCAGGCCAAGGAATAAAGCACGTGGCCAGTGGTCATTCAGACCTCGGGCCATTAAGGTAGGACATTCTTCCCAAGAATCACAAAGAACACCTGATACCGAGAATCCCAGGCACTCCGACATCACCTGAAATCCTTTTCCTGCCCTCTAGGGGCCACTCTGTCTGAATTCCAGCCCTGCTTTTGAAGTTGTCTTTTCCCTGGGAGCCACTACCTTGCAACTCCCAGCTTTCCATTCTCTTGGCTACTTTGAGTAGACGCAAGCACTAAATCTCCCCTGCTATGGGCCTGTCTGAGCAGCTTAGTGCCCTCATAGTGGCATGCAACATGAGACACATTTTACATTGAGTTTATTACTAAATATCTACTTGACCACCAATCTGACTGCATGGTATCAATTTCAACCACTTCAGTATTCTTGCCTTGAGAACCGCATGAACAGTATGAAAAGGCAAAAAGATATGACACTGAAAGATGAACCGCCCAGGTTGGTAGGTGCCCAATATGCTACTGGAGAAGAGTGGAGAAATAACTCCAGAAAGAATGAAGAGACAGAGCCAAAGCAAAAACGACGCCCAGTTGTGGATGTGACTGGTGATGGAAGTAAGGTCTGATGCTGTAAAGAACAATACTGCATAGGAACCTGGAATGTTAGATGCATGAATCAAAGTAAATTGGAAGTGGTCCAATAGGAAATGGCAAGAATGAACATCAACATTTTAGGAATCCGCAAACTAAAATGGACTCGAATGGGCAAATTTAATTCAGATGACTATTATATCTACTACTGTGGACAAGAATCCCTTAGAAGAAACGGAGTAGCCCTCATATTCAACAAAAGAGTCCATAATACAGTACTTGAATGCAATCTCAAAAACAGCAGAATGATCTCTCTTCATTTCCAAGGCAAACCATTCAGTATCACAGTAATCCAAGTCTATGCCTCAACCATTGATGCTAAAGAAGCTGAAGTTGAACGGTTCTATGAAGATCTACAAGACCTTCTAGAACTAACATCCCCAAAATATGTCCTTTTCATCATAGGGGACTGAAATGCAAAAGTAGGAAGTTAAGAGATACCTGGAGTAATAGGCAAGTTTGGAGCACAAAATCAAGCAGGGCAAAGGCTGATAGTGTTTTGCCAAGAGAACACACTGGTCATAGCAAACACCCTCTGTCAACAACACAAGAGATGACTCTATACATGGACATCACCAGATGGTCAATACCGAAATCAGATTGATTCTATTCTTTGCAGCCGAAGATAGAGAAGCTCTATACAGTCAGCAAAAACAAGACCAGTACCTGACTGTGGCTCAGATCATGAACTCCTTATTGCAAAATGTAGTTTTAACCATCTAATAAACCAGGACCAATCATAGCTGAATGCTGATTGCAAAAGCAATAATATGTCATAATTATCACTGAATGACGATCTTTATGTCAAGTATAGCTCTCTGTACATAGTAGATAGAAATAAATGTCAAATAAATAATAGCCTCCAACTGGAATAAGGAAATAATACTGTGAGGACTATGCATCAACAAGATTATTATTTTGCAAGGACTGATGCTGAAGCTGAAGCTTCAATACACTGGCCACCCGATGTGAAGAGCTGACTCGTTGGAAGAGACACTGATGCTGGGAAAGATTGAGAACAGGAGGAGAAGGGGCAGACAGAAGATGAGATGGTTGGATGGCACCATGGACTCACCGGACATGAGTGTGAGCAAATTCCAGGAAACAGTGAAGGACATGGATCCTGGCATGCTGCTATTTATGGGGTCACAAAGAATCGGACATGACTTAGAGACTGAACAAGAAAAACAACAACAAAGACAGTGTACCCTTTTCTAGCAAGAATATTCATTTGTTTAGGAATAATTTTTAATTTCAAAATGAACTACTTATAATTAACACCTTGATCACCCAGAAGAAAGATTCCTGCATTACCCAGGAAAGATGCTTTAGTCAGGGGAGTAGAAGTGATTCTAGACAGCCATGCCTCTCTAAATCCCCAATTTTCTCATGTAAGTAAAGATAGCAACCCTAGAAGAGGGTAACCATAGAATTTATCTTTAAAACTGGGCTCTTTCAACATCAAAAAAGGATGCTTTTTATGGTGACAGTTGGACATACGCAGACAGTGAGGCTGTCTGACAGGCTCACTCCCTGCTTCTTGAACCCTGAAAAGCATCTAGGAACAACAAATCTGCAAAAGGCAAAGCACTATAGTAGTGCAAGGATGTTTTCAACAGGCAGAAGATGGGTTCAAAACAGCAGCAGAAAATTTAACTCCGTTCACAAGCATCAAGTTTATCTTGGGAAATTGATCCAAGTCGCAGTAGAGACCCACCTCAACTTCAAGTCTGTAATTAGGAGCCAGTAAAGATGGACACGACAAGTCGGGAGGAGTGCTTTTTACATCCACAGAGAACTATTTGTTCTCTTCCTAAGATTTCCTATTGAAAACTTTATGGTAAATTGGCTTTGGAACAGAAGGCAAAGGACAGTTTAGGCAAACACACCAGAGTTTCTACTTCTTGGTCATGGCCCTGCATCCTGCAGACACTGCACACCTCTTCCCCACATGTCTTCACACGCCCTGATCACTCCAACTCTGCAAATGTTCCCACAGCACCTCTCCCTGGAATAGGCCTCCTCCTCTTGTCATCAAAACTCGGATTCCACCCTATCCCACCTTTACCACTAGTACCACCTGTGCTTCCTAGATGGAACTAACGGTAAAGAACCCCTCTGCCAGTGCAGAAGAAGTAAGAGATTCAGGTTCGATCCCTGGGTCGGGAAGATCCCCTGGAGGAGAGCATGGCAACCTACTCCAGTATTCTCGCCTGGAAAATCCCATGGACAGAGGAGCCTGGTGGGATACAATCTATGGGGTCACAAAGAGTCAGACACAACTGAGAGACTAACACACACATCTTATTCACAAGCAATATCCCCGTCCTTTCCCAGCTGCACAATGTCAGTCCGCACTGTTACATGAAGGTCTCTGATTATTTTATGTCGTGAAGGATTACCTATCAAAATGCCCTTACTGAAACTTCCTTGAGGGCAAGGGACAAGTCTCAGGGAGGTGGCAAATAGTAATTCAGGATATAGGTACATATAGGACCAGCACAGCACAGACAAATCCCAAAGAGGATTTTCCAGAATGTGTTGTCAATCTGAGTGTACTTAGAAGAACAGCTATTATTAAAATACACAAATTACAGCTTACTAAAAAAAAAATCAACTTTGATAGACAAATAGAATCTGGAACAACATAGGGGAGCTATCAGAATTCTTATTCTAAAAGACATTTTACCCATAAAATAATGGAGGTAAAAATCAGATACTAATTAAAAATGTATTTGTCTGTCTCTCTGCTTTGTTCTCTAGTTTCACATCAAATTACCTAAAAAATCTACATCATCTGTCCCCTTCATAAGCATTTAGATCACAGAATGTTCTCTAATTGTCCAGAAGATGCATCTCTTCGATGGTTATTTTAAAAATTCTCTTCAACTATTCACTAAGCCAGTAGAAATTTAAATGAGTGAGCAGTTTGAATGAATGCACAATATGGCTTTCTAAATAGTTTGGTTTCATTTTCTCAGCGAACATTTCTTACTTTATACTCACTTCTACAAACCAGGCATCGTACAGGATTTTAAGGTTACAAGGAGGGGTCACCCTTGGTCTGTGCTACTCCAAACTTTCAGTCAAGAGCAGTGGTCCTTCTCTAGTTTTTGCTTTGTTTTTGGAGTATAACTGTTTTACAGTGCTGTGTTAAGGTTCTGTTGCACAACGGAGTGAATCAGCTATACGTATATATGTGCTCCCTTCCTCTGAGCCTCCCTCTCCCCTCCCGCCATCCCACCCATCTAGGTCGCCACAGAGCACTGAGCTGAGCTCCCTGAGCTTACAGAAGGTTTCCTCTATTCCCCTGTTTCACACATGGTAACATATATATGTCAATCCTAATCTCCCAGTTCATCTCTCCTTGCCCTTCCTCCCCCATATCCACATATCCGTTCTCTATATTGTGTCTCTATTTCTGCCTGCAAATAGGTTCATCTGTTCCATTTTCCTAGATTCCACATATACGAGTTAATAAACAATATTTGTTTTTTTCTGACTTACTTCACTCTGAAAGACAGACTCATAGTCCATCCACTTCTCTACAAATGACCCAATTTTGTTCCTCCGTTGTATATATGTACTACAACTTCTTTATCCATTCATCCATCAGTGGGCATTTAGGCTGCTTCCATGTCCTGGCTACTGTGAATAGTGCTTCAATGAACATTGGGGTACGTGTGTCTTTTTGAATTATGATCCTTAACTAGTTTGAAACCAGACGCTTCACAATTTTGCAGGGGATTTTTCCAAGTACCTATTTGCAGGCTCCAACACAAATGACTCAGTAGCAATAGTCTGGGCTAGGCCCCTGTGGGCATGTGTTTTAAAAAGACTTCCTAAGTAATCTGGACATGTGCTTCCACTTAAGAACCACTGGTTCAATAGAAAAACTAATCTGTCACATAAGCAATGTTCTTGTGAAGGTAACAATCACCTTGAATTAGAGACACACATGTGAGCCTCTTGAAAGCACATTTTACACATCTATTTTTGAAAGTCTACACAACTCTGTGATATTTAGGCCATATTCCCTCACTCATCATAGTCTCTGAACTTCCTGGAGACAACTTTGATACAAGTTTCTCTATTAGTTTTATTTTCTTAATAAGCCTAATTTTGATCTTCAAATCCTTTAGCAAACTATTAAGGAAATCAGTCTTTACAGCAGTGTCACACAGTCCTCCATCATTTCTGATCATGTCACCTAATCCCTGAAAGTGAGTCCGCAGCATAACAAGCATGTTATTTTCTGCAGTCACTCTTCACACGAGGGAAACGGTGCCCTGCGGCTCCTTCGAGTTCTGTTATTTCAGCAAGTTGCTTGCACCTCCCTTTGGCCACGTCTAAGGGGGAAATGCTTGGAGCTCCTCCTACAGAAAAGAGTGCATGCGTCCACGCCGTGTGTGCTGAGTCTCTTCAGTCACCTCTGACTCTTTGCAACCCCGTGGACTGTAGCCCGCCAGGTTCCTCTGTCCATGGAATTTTCCAGGCAAGAATGCCGGAGTGGGTTGTCACTTACTTCTCCAGAGGATCTTCCCCACCCAGGGATCGAACCCGCACCTCCTGCATCTTCTGCACTGCAGGTAGATTCTTTCCTGCTGAGCCATTGGGGAAGCCCACTGGAAAGTAATCCCATCCAGTTTAATTTTCCTCAAAGCGCAGCTGGGTTAAAGCAAAGGAGCCCTCAGCAGAGCGCACATGCCAGGAGCAGGAAGTGTGCTCTGTGGTCTTTTCAAAAACTGGAGAACTGATGCCACATGGGGGGCTGTGAAGTTGCTCAGGCAAAAGCCTGGCTCACATTAAAAGCAGGAATCTGAATAAATCAGAATTCACTTTTTGAGAAAAGAAGTTCTTCGGGGCTTGATGGGTGATCACTGGAGAGCTGCTGAAAAGACAATGTGACTTCTTTGACTCAGCCCTCAGTGGCACTTCTAACACGCTTGTAAGAAATGTCAAGCAAATGGTCATGAATTTTCTCTCTTCCTTAATCGTATGAAACCAATATATGTAACATAATTCTTGAGACAGGCCTGGATAGAAAGGCTTGTCCTTATATTCATAATTCCAAGATCTGTAGACCAACTGATCAACTAAAGACAAAAACTGGCAAAGTCAGAGCAAGGGTGACTCCCCGGTTCTGTCTGCAGAGCTGCTTGAGAAGGAGCTTGTGTCAACACCTGTGCCTTCTATGGTCTTTTCAAAAACTGAAGAATTGATGACACCTGGGAGGCTATGAAGTTGCTCAGGCAAAAGTCTGGCTTAAACTAAAAGCAAGAAAGAAGGCTACAAAGAGTGTAACTATAAAAGGGAAAGGGAAAGAAAAAAGAAAAGAGGAGGGAAAAGAAGAGATGCGGGGAGGGAAGAAGGAAGACTGAAAAAGCAAAGCAAAGCAAAGCAGGAGACTTCATGAGACACAGGAAAAGGAAACACTCAAGACAAGGAAAACAGAAGTGGAGAAAAGGAAATGAAGGCTTTCTGGCAAAAGTTTCAGGGCTTCTCCCACCTTTTGTCAAGGAAGAATATCTCATCATCTTCTCACGTTTGCAGCCTTAGATTCCTTCATTCCGTCCACAAGGCATGTAAAATTAGAGTTTTCTGAAAATGTTCATGGGTAAACATTTGTTTGACTCATAACTGTGGTCAATCCAAGTCTATGATTCTGATTATGAGGCCAAAGTGCTGAGTCCCTCTAAGAGGAGAAATCGTGCATTCTGCGTGCGTAACCCAACTGGGAGGTGGGGAGGGGTGAAAGGCTGAACAGGACAGAGGGAGAGTTAAAATCACTCAGCAGATGATGTCTGAGCTCAAGACAGGAGGCAGCATTTAGGCTGAGTCCTGAAGGCTGAGAAAGAGCCAGTGAAGCTAGCTGAGGACATCATCAGATGGATGAGGAGGTCAGTGTGCCAAGGGCCAGTGCCCAGATGAGGATACAGAGGCAGGAGGGGCTAGATCAGAGGGGATCTCATGGGCCTTAGTCTGACGAGCACCCACTAAAGAGTGTGGAAAACATGAGCTTTATGCTTTTTCTTTTAAAAAAAAATAAATTTGTTTATTTTTAATTGGATGATAATAGCTGTACAATATTGTGTTGGTTTCTGCCATACATCAACATGAATCGGCCACAGGTACACCAATGTCCCTTACCTCTTCAATCTCCCTGCCACCTCTCACCTCATCCCACCCCTCTGGGTTGTCATTAGAGCACCAGGTTTGAGCTCCCTGCATCACACAGCAAATCCCACTGGCTCTCTATTTCAGGAAAGATCTATTTAAGGAAAGACTGAGGGCAGAGGGAGACGGTTGGATGGCATTACCAGCGCAATGCACATGAACTTGGGCAAACTTCGAGAGATGACGAGGGACAGGGAGGCCTGGCACACTGCAGTCCATGGGGTCGCAAAGAGTCGGACACGACTGGGCGACTGAACACAACATCTGTTTTACATATGGTAATGTGTATGTTTCAATGCTACCCTCTCTATTTGTCTCTCCCTCTCCCTCCCGCCCTGGGTTTACAAGTCTGTTCTTTTTCAAAGGTCGTATTTTGGAGGAAGAACCAAGACTTTTGTCTGGACTGGAGGAGGGAAAAGAAGAAATCATTCATAGTACAGCAACCTCATGTGCAGTGGTGCTGGCCAGTGACGAGAATTTCCACTGTGTTAGATTAAGTTTGAGATTCCCCTACCCATCCCCATCCCGCCGAAAGGACCAGCCACGGTGGTGGTCCAACAAGGACATGAGTAGTGAGAAACGTCAGGGCTGAAGATTTACAATCGGCCCTCATCTGAATGAGGGGGATTCTAGACCACTGGGAAAACTGAACTTCTGGAGAAAAGAGAGAGACCAGGGCCCAGAACCAAGTTTTACAGACCAATGTGCACAATATAAACTTGCTGTTACGTTTATGGGCGTCCCTGGTGGCTCGGATGGTAAAGAATTTGCTTGCAATGCAAGAGACCCAGGTTCAGTCCCCGGGTCAGAAAAGAACCCGTGGAGAAGGGAATGGTTATAAATAGCTATCAGACCAGACCAGAATCATATTAGAAAATTTTATTGAAATAAATAACTACATGACTTTCCCACAGTGGTATCGATGAGAAAAGATTCCTGCACCATGAAAGAGATAAAGGAGGACCCTGGGTCCATGACAGAGAAAACTGTCTCGGGGGTTGTGGTTGTTTAGTTGCTAGGTCATGTCCAACTCTTTTGCAACCCATGGACTGTAGCCCACCAGGCTCCTCTGTCCATGGGATTCTCCAGGCAGGAATACTGGAGGGGGTTGCCATTTCCTTCTGCAGGGGAGCTTCCCCACCCAGGGATCGAATCTGTGTCTCCTGTTAGGCAGGCAGATTCTTCACCACTGAGAGTGATTTCCCTAAGGAGTTTTAAAAACAACAGTGAAGGAAAACTCTCCTTCATTACCTTGGGTCTGTGAACACTCCCCAGTAACTAGTTACAATGACAGATAAAAACTGGATTTCCTTCTCCCCACGCCCCCAACTCTTGCACAGACATATACAAACACTCTGTCCTACCCATGGCCCCACACTGTGCTCATTAATACAGTAATAAAATGTCCTGCCATCATTATGGGCCTTTCAAAACAGTGACTTTGCCAAACTCACTCCCCTGGTGCCAATGAGAAGTCAAGAACAACCGAAAGGGGGGCCCTGTCATTACCTCTGGAATGGAATGGGCCCTCATCAGTTAGCACTCACGAGAGGGCTGGCTCCAGGCCATTAACTGTTTATTTTACCACTCGCCTTCTTCAATATTAACACCAAAGAGTCTCAAATGGACTTTGTAGTAAATACCTCATTGGGATTAAGAGCAAATGAGATTTGCATTTCTCACTTCAGTGGTTTGGCTATAAAGACCGTTTTCTTTCCTGTTAAAGGGAATGCACATGTGCAAAATAAAAACTTTGACCATAAATACGTGAGCAGTAGGTGTTGGAAACAGATGGCTGAGTTTTCCTATTAAGACTTGGCGAATCACTAGGCACAAAACTATAGCCTATAAAAACTATTCACAGTCCTGGAAGTCCCATGGCTGGCACCGGATAGGCATGAAAGGTTTAAAATATCACAGCTTTCAGCTTCAGCTGGAGACCCAGGGCTTCTACAGTAACTTGGGCCTTGGGAAGGCAAATACCTCCAGTTGCCACAATTCGATCTGCAGAAGCAGGAATGAGATGGCATCTCTGCGCCAGCTCTTTAAGAAGGTGGGCTGGAGGCTAGTGCAAAGCTTAATAAGCTGGTCAGGATCCCTGTGAATTTGTGACTCAGTACCTGGGGTTGAGAGGAAAAACCTGAGAAATAAATCACCTTTTGACAGTATCTGGCCAGAGACAAGAAGAGAGCTTGATGCAGGGTACAAACTTGAACCAAGACCAGGTCCAGGGTGGCATGATACTAAAATAAGACTTATGAATATACTTCCTGCTATAGGAACACAGCTCTCCTTGAGCTAAGCAGGGAAAGTGAAGGAGTGCTGAAGAGCTGTCACTACCCTCCAAGTACAGACACAGTAATGCCTCATTCGCTGGAGAACCTACCTGGCCAGTCCGACCATCCTGACCTTATTCTTTTTATCTTTTCTAAACAAGGCTTTCTTTGGATTTCCTTGTGAAAGTTTATGTTCTGTTGTTGTTCACTTCCTTGTCTGCTCACTTTTAAGCTCTGTTGCTTGCAGAAGTAAACTGCTTTTTGAAAAAATCACCTGTTCAGAATATCCCATTTTCTGGGGGTTCCTGAGTCAGGTACGGCCAAAAATGCTTTCTGAATTAGAGACAAACACAACAGCCCATAATAGCAACAATCCAAGTACTGTCAGCACTGTCACTGACCTAAGTCATCAGGTGGACTCCACCTAGCCAGAAGACTAGGAAAAATATATATTAAGCATATAATTTGCTCCAAAGGGAAAAAGACATTAGAAAGACAATGGGAACATATTATAGGAAAAAAATACAATTAGCTTGCTTCCCCCTGCATAGAGATTAGTTTATTCTCCACAAATCTTACCATCACATACTGAAGTGAAAGTGTTAGTTGCTCAGTTGTGTCTGACCTCATGGACTGTAGCCTCTCAGACTCCTCTATCCATGGAATTCTCCAGGCCAGAATACTAGAGTGGGTAGCCATTCCCTTCTCCGAGGAACTTCCTGACCCAGGGATCGAACCCAGGTCTCCTGCATTACAGGCAGATCCTTTACCATCTGAGCCACCAGGGAAGCTCCACTGTCACAACGGAGCAACCCTTAATAACCACCTCCTGACTTAGCCAATATGTTAGCAGCACTCTCTCCCTAGTCACCCTGCAGGGAAACCTGAACATTCAATATGGATATACAGGCTGAAAAAAATGGACAAAAAGGTTTGGATTAAGAGTTCTCAGGTTGACATTTTACACTTTCTCAAAAGAAGTATCTGTGCCACAGTAAAGGGTTAGTAGCTCGGAGTGCTATAATTTTGTTCAATTTTTTCAAGGTGTTCACCCTGCCACACTCCTTTCTGCACTAATATTAGACTGAATCATTGGTCCTGAGGAAGACCTGAGTGTTTGAATCGTGGGAGGTTGCCCATTGGTAACCATTCTCCCCGTATTCAATAATAAAGTTGGGAACTGTTGCTGGGAACAACAGAGCCACCCAGCCGCCCCTCAGTGACATGGGGACAGGCTGCGTGGCACTTCTGTGTGTTGCATTTATGAAGATTAAGCAAGTGCTCCCTTTGTCCTTCCCGCTTCCCAGTGGCTGATACACCAAAGCAATGGTGACAGCCAGGGCAGCCAGTTTAAATCCAGAGATGGGATCTGTGTGCTGAGGCTCCAGGACTGCCCTCCACCCTGGACCAGACACCTCTAGATTGTAACAGGACCCCTAGAAATGGAGCAGGACCTTATGGTCCTCCCCTCTGCCCATCATGTCCTCTGTCTGCATTCTGTCTGTAAAAAACTTTTAGCCAAAGACTAAGTTTGATCAGAGAAGTGAGACAATGCATAAGCAATGGAAACTAGTCAAGCAAACAAACAAAAATTACAGTAGTTTGGTCATTAAACAAAAGCAAGGACCTTTAGCTCCTCTCCAAGGACCATAGATAATATTCAGAGCCCTACCCTGCAAGCTGTCTTATAGATACTGAAGCCCCCACCAAGTGGGAGAAGTTAACTACATGGTGATCAGAAAGCAGCTGTGACATGAGCTGCCACAATTCTGAGAATCAGCCTCAAAGAAATGGGAACAAACCGACCCGGGGACTGAAGATTAACTGTACTTAAAACAAGCAAGTTGATGCTGGTCAGACCACTGATGACTAATTTCAAGATGACCGTCAGAGCTGTGTTGCTGGTGCATGTACCCCCCTCCCTCTGTCTATACACCCCGGAAACTCCCCTTGAAAAATCTCTTGCCCACTGACTGTCAGTGGGGGAATCAGCCTTTGGACAGGAATCTGTCCTCACCATCCTCTCCCCACCCTCTACCCCTTCATCACCCCTCTCCTGCCCTGTTTGCCAGCCTCCAAAATAAAGCAAACGTTCCTTTTCACCAAACTTGACTCTTAATTGGCTTTAGAGCAGCAAGCAATCAGATCACGTTTTCAGAAATATGAGGGAGAAATTAACTTGTACTTTAAGCACTATATTCAAGATCTCCATTACAATGGCTTAGATCGCACCCTGACCAACACAGGCCTGCAAAGTAATCACATCAAACTCCTTCTCCTGTGCTATATCCCCCACTTCTGCCACTTGATGTAGAATGAATCACCATTTAGCTGCTACTTAGCATTCCAAATTCACAAAATACTAACTCCATCACTTTCCCCTCTTCTTCTTCTTCCTTATTATTTACAAAGTAGTGTTGGCCATCAAATTGGCTCAGCTTATATCAGACACAAGAGGACTGGAAGGGAACTAAGCAATAGCTTAGGAAAAATACTTAATATTATTCCACTGCCTTTTCTAAATCCAGTTTGAACATCTGGAAGTTCTCAGTTCACGTACTGTTGAAGCCTAGCTTGGAGAATTTGCAGCATTACTTTGCTAGCTGAGAGATGAGTGCAGTTGTGGGGGGCCATGCTCATAAATCTTTAATCCAATTGTCTGATGATGGGTGGAGCTTTGCTCCCTCCCTGTTAGTTGGTTATCCTGAGCTTCTTATTGCAAAATTCAGGCTTAAATTGAAGAAAGTACGGAAAAAAAACACTANCTGTTGAAGCCTAGCTTGGAGAATTTGCAGCATTACTTTGCTAGCTGAGAGATGAGTGCAGTTGTGGGGGGCCATGCTCATAAATCTTTAATCCAATTGTCTGATGATGGGTGGAGCTTTGCTCCCTCCCTGTTAGTTGGTTATCCTGAGCTTCTTATTGCAAAATTCAGGCTTAAATTGAAGAAAGTACGGAAAAAAAACACTAGGTCATTCAGGTATGACCTAAATCAAATCCCTTATGACTACATAGTGTAAGTGACAGATGGATTCCAAGGATTAGATCTGATAGACAGAGTGCCTGAAAAACTATAGACAGAGGTTTATAACATTGAACAGGAGATGATGACCAAAACCATCACCAAGAAAAACAAATGCAAGAAGGCAAAGTGGTTGTATGAGGAGGCCTTACAAACAGCTAAGAAAAGAGGAGAAGAGAAAGGCAGATGAGAAGTGGAAAGATGTACCCAATTGAATGCAGAGTTCCAGAGAATAGCAAGGAGAGATAAGAAAGCTTTCCTAAGTGATCAGTGCAAAGAAATAAGGGAAAGCAACAGAATGGGAAAGACTAGACATCTCTTCAAGAAAACTGGAGATACTAAGGAAACATATGATACGAAGATGAGCACAATAAAGGACAGAAATGACAAGGACCTAACAGAACCAAAAGAGATAAAGAAAAGGTGGCAAGAATACATAGAAGAAGTATACAAAAGAGATCTTAATGACCTGGATAATCATGATGGTGTGGCTACTCACCTAGAGTCAGATATCTTAGAATGTGAAGTCAAACGGGCCTCAGGAAGCATTCCTACAGAGAAAGCTAGTGGAAGTGATGGAATTCCAAATGATCTACTTAAAAACCTAAAAGATGATGCTATTAAAGTGCTGCACGCAACATGCCAGCAAATTTGGAAAACCCAGCAGTGGCCACAGGACTAGAAAAGATCAGTTTTCATTTCAATATCAAAGAAAGGCAATGCCAAATAATGTTCAAACTACTGCACAATTTCAATCATTTCACATGTCAGCAAGATAAAGCTCAAAATCCTTCAAGCTAGGCTTCAATAGTACATGAACTGACAACTTTCAGATGTATAAGCTGGATTTAGACAAGGCAGAGGAACCAGAAATCAAATTGCCACATCTGTTAGATCACAGAAAAATCAAGGGAATTTTAAAAAATACATCTACTTCTGCTTCATTGACTACCCTAAAGCCTTTGACTGTGCAGATCACAACAAACTGTAGAAAATTCTTAAAGAGATGAGAATACCAGATGAACTTACCTCTCTCCTAAGAAATCTGTATGCAGATCAAGAAGCAACAGTTAGAACCTTACATGGAACAATGGACTGGTTCAAAATTGGGAAAGGAGTACGTCAAGGTTATATATTGTCACCCTGCTTATTTAACTTATATGCAGAGTACANTGTATTGCTGAAGCCTGGCTTGGACAATTTTGAGCATTACTTTACTAGCATGTGAGATGAGTCCAATTGTGCGGTAGTTTGAGCATTCTTTGGCATTGCCTTTCTTTGGAATTGGAATGAAAACTGACCATATATATATATATATGGGTAAATAAATGGGGTATGGCTATAATTCATAGGATTAAAAGACACTTTTAAAAAAAGTATAACCAGTGACTAATAGAAATAAAATTAAAAAGTCCTTTTCAAATTAAAAAATCCTTTTTTGAAGCAAAATTTACAACTGAGCTTATCAAATCTCTCCATGTGCCTATTTTTGACATTAAGTAATGTCCATGTAGCAAGAAAAAGAAAATTCTCATTGCATATGAAATGGACACTTTTCTCTTTTAAATATGTATTAGTTGTTTGGCTGCCCTGAGTCTTAGTTACAGCACATGGTATNGCTTATCAAATCTCTCCATGTGCCTATTTTTGACATTAAGTAATGTCCATGTAGCAAGAAAAAGAAAATTCTCATTGCATATGAAATGGACACTTTTCTCTTTTAAATATGTATTAGTTGTTTGGCTGCCCTGAGTCTTAGTTACAGCACATGGTATCTTCTGCTGTGGCGCGCATTGTACTTCTCTCTAGGTCTTAGTTACAGCACGTGGCATCTTCTGCTGTGGCGTGCATTACACTCCTCTCTAGTCATGGCACACAGGCTTAGTTGCCCCATGGCATGTGGATCTTACTTCCCTGACCAGGGCCTGAACCAGTGTCCCCTGCATTGGAAGGCAGATTTTTAACCACTGGACAACCAAGGAAGTTTCTGCACACATTTTTTAAAGCCAATTCCTGAATACCCATTGGTAGAGCATGAAAATTAATTTGTGCTTTCCTTTGAAATTTTGTTGACACACAGAATGTACAACTGAAATTCTTCATTTAATCTCTTTTTAAAAGTCTATCTGATCACCTTTTCATAATCAGAATTGTATCGCTCAATCTTCCATTAGTACACCTTCATCTCATCAAATACTACTAAATCAATTGCTAAAATTACTGTAGAATTCACATACAATTGTCCACCATGTCCAGTTATTAATACCCAATAAGTGCCTCCTGATTAATGACATTACCATGAGTGCCAAAATAATCATTTCTCTGTGTTGATGTGAGAGTAATGGGAGATTATAAATGCACAGCTAATTGGGCTACAGATGACTTTATAATATTAGGGAGTCAGGGGATCAGGCCTTCAAAGGAGCTAAAACGAAAAGCTGTTGATTGACATGTTTACCTTCTTGGCTGTTGTGAGCATGATCTTTTGATTGTCTTTGTTCTAAGACTTCTCTTTGCTCCATTTTGATTCAAAATCCCACATGTAAGTGGCCACTGACAAGACGATCCTGTAACTTCAAGGTCATATGGAAGACATGGTGACCTGAATTTACGAGTGTTTGGTGAGATTTCTAATTTGAGATGCATTGGCTTCTTGAATTATGCATAACAACTTCATGTGTCTGTGCAGGTATTTATTGCACTAAAAATAGAATGAGCCAGTGTGTTTCAGTGAGGCCCCAGTGATGCGCCATGATTTGAAGGGAAAAAAAGGTGGGGGGGAGGTATGCAGAGGCTGACTCCAATTCAGCCTGTTTGGCTGGACTATTTCTGGCTCCTATTAGCATTCTCATCGCAAGAAGAGTCAAGCCCTCTGTCCTCAAGATCCTCAGAGGCAGCCTTCTGTACCTGCTCCACTTTCAGGAGCTCCAGGAAAGTCTCCACAACTAGAGCCCTCTCCTGTCTGGCTCACAACCCCCTGGAATCAGAATTACCTACAGAGTTTATTTAATAAACTGTTCTGTGGCCTCCACCCGGACCCAGGGAAGCCGAATCTCTGGGGATGTGGCCACAGATGCCTGTGGGTTTACCACCTGCCAGGTATGGAAGCTGCTGTCTTAAGAGTGACTTCGTTCCTGCCAAATTAATGGGGACCTTACATGAGATGAATGTATTTATCACCTCCTTCCATTCAATGACTCCTCACGCCACTAGGATCTTCACGTGGCCTCTACAGCCCAGCATGGGAGGCTCTGTGACCAGCTTCCCGAATCTCCACCACTTTTCCCCCTATCTTGCCCTGGCTCCCTGAGCTCCAGTTTCATGGCTTTGCTGCAGTTCCTCTGAGACTATGCATTATTTTCAGCCACAGGGCCTTTGCACATGTGGTTCCAGCTTTCTGTCTGGAAGGGTGTTCCTCTATCTTGTCCATTGCTGCTGTTGTCTAGTCACTAAGTCATGTCCTCCTGTTTGTGACTCCATGGACTGTAGCCCACCAGGCGCCTCTGCTCCATGGGATTCTTCAGGCAAGAACACTGGAGTAGGTTGCCATTTTCTTCTCCAGGGGATCTTCCCAACCCAGGCATCAAACCTAAGTCTCCTGCATCTCCTGCACTGGCAGGCGGATTCTTAACCTCTAAGCTACCAGGGAAGCCTTGTTAATATCTCAAATTAATCATCTTTTCTCCAGGTAGCGATCACCACTGCCGTCGTGTTAGGTCAGCTACAGTCAAAGCACAGTGAGCTTATCAGAGCTGTCATTCCCTATTTATTTGTAGAATTGCTTCTTTATTACCTGCCATCCCATTAACACAGAAAATTGACAAAAACTGATATTTTTGTTTTGTTCGTTGTTCTATTGCCAGTGCCAAGCAGGTAGTTAAATCAGCCGATGCTCAATAAATATCTGGGGGCAAAAGAAGGAGGTGGAAAGAACAACAAGCAAGCTGTGTGTGGTGCCTGCAAATACCGGATACAGAAGAGACAAAGGACCAAAGAGAAACCAAAAAAAAAGAAAGCAGGGAGTGATC
Source organism: Neotragus pygmaeus (assembly GCA_006410875.1). Classification (NCBI taxonomy): domain Eukaryota; kingdom Metazoa; phylum Chordata; class Mammalia; order Artiodactyla; family Bovidae; genus Neotragus; species Neotragus pygmaeus. The sequence continues at coordinate 62,098 of SJYV01013470.1, read as the reverse complement.
ACAGTGACCCGGGCCAGCTTCCGTGATCTCCTGCTTTAGCTCACAGCCTCTGTGGATGCAGTCATCAATAGCAGTGCTGACCATGGAGCTAAGTGGCTTTAACCTCACCCAGGAGTTACGTGATCACAGAGCCCCAGACCGATGTAGGCAGTAAGCCTCATGATAAGCCATGCCCTGCTCCAGACTACAAACAATACCTTCAATCCCGCTATGGGGGCTGACCAAGAAAGAATAAATTACAGGCTGTCCTTGTTGCCAATCAACGCTCTTCTGAAATTAAATTCCTTAGTTCAATGTCACCATCAGCTCAGTGGACTAATAAGGGTTTCCTTTATCTGTCCCAGAGCAGATTTTGTTTATGCTTCAGTCTTTATGAAAGTCCTAGGAATACTATCTGACAATCAATTCTGTCTCCAGCAGTTAAGGTAGCAAATTAAAAATTCTCTCCATCTCTCTTACAACCTTTACCATTCGAAATCCCAGGCTGACTGTGTTTGGACAGCCTGCATTCACGACTGGAAAATCTAACAGGAATCACAGCGTGTATGGCAGAGGTCCAACAGAAAACAAAAGGGACCTTTGTGCGTCTGTTCCCATTCGAAACAAAGAGAGAATGATCGAACCAGTCACGTGGGCCTCCGTCTTCTCAGAGCTGCCATTTCTGATGCTAATTGTAGGCCCAACTGACTAAGGAGCTGCCTGCCACTGAGAAGACCAGGCTCCCCAGAGTGAAATTCAAGCTTTGGAATCAGGCCCATTTGCAGAAGCCAATTACACTTTCACATTCTAAAGGGTATGCTTCTTAAAATAAAGACTACCACCTTAATACAAAATTAATTCATTAATTTGCTGCTGGTTTTCAATTCATGAACATGATGTACTATATTCTCCATATAAATACTAGCAGTATTTCCAACTCTAAAAATTCTGTTTCTTTCCCAACTAATGGCTCATGTTTGTGTCTCCCTACATGCTCCCTCTCACATGCTCCAAGCTGTACCTTTTATAAAAGGGAAATGGTGACCCACTCCAGTATTCTTGCCTGGAGAATCCCATGGACGGAGGAGCTTGGTGGGCTACAGACCACGGGTCGCAAAGAGTCGGACACGACTGAGTGACTTCACTTTCACTACTTATCAAGTCCTTTAAACCCTATATGCACATATACATATTCGTGTCTGTTTATTTGCAGATCTACGTACAGACATGCATCTGTGTATGGCAACCCACTCCAGTATTCGTGCCCAGAAAATTCCATGGACAGAGGAGCTGGGCAGCCTACATTCCACTAGGTCTCAATGGGACACAACTGAGCATGCACACTATTTATACAACATTTGGACATATGAGCATCTCTGTGTATGCACATGCAACTTTGTGGTATAAGACACATATATGTCTTTGTGTACAAGACACGTATGTGTCTCACACATGCATATGTGCACCTATTTGTGTATCTGTGTATGATGGATGGACGGACATAAGGGTGTTTGCATCTACATATCTCAACAATGTATTCTGGACTTCCCTGATGGCTCAAGGGTTAAGAAACTGCTTGTCAATGCAGGGGACATGGGTTCAATCCTTGATCTGGGAAGATCAACTAAGCCAATCAACTAAGCCCAGAGCAACTAAGCCAGTGCATCACAAGTACTGAGTCTGAGTGCTGCAACTACTGAAGCCCGTGAGCCCTAGAGCCTGTACTTGCAACAAGAGAAGCTGCTGCAGGGAGAAGCCACTGCAATGAGAAGCCCGCTTGCTGCAGCTAGAGAAAAGCCGGTATAGCAAGGAAGATCTAGCACAGCCAAAAATAAATAAATAAAAGATATCATTAAGCACTCAAAAAAATGTATTCTATAGAGTAAGATGACATACACAAAATCTAAAACAAGCCCAAACCAAATGTTTCTGAGAGTCATCATCTCCTTGCAGGATATCTGTCTGATTAAATCTCCAGGACAGCTGATTTCGAGCGTTCATTTTCACCACCAAAAGCTACACCACAGATCTCACCATGTAATGTCACCATCATTGTCAAGACCTGCTCTTCTGCTAAAAAACTTGGGTCATCACACCTTTAAGATAAATACAAACCTCTTAGCACAATGCAACTCACTTCATGGTCTAGCTTCTATATCGTATCCTTTTCCTATGTTTCCATAGTTTATTTTTTCAAGATTTTTTTTGCTGTGGGCCATTTTTAAAGTCTTTATTGAATTTGTCACAATATTGCTTCTGTTTTATGTCTGTTTTTTTGTTTCAGTTTTTCGATCCCAAGGCGTGTGGAACCTTAGCTTCCCAAGCAGGGATTGAGTCTGTATCCTTTGCTCTGGAAGGTGAAATCCTCACCCCTGGACTGCCACCCCTTTGTTTATTTACTGAAATCCACTGCTCCAGACAAATTGATCCATTCTTCTGAGGCATATGCATCCGCCCTCCCACACCACTGCTCACACCACTCCTCCTAACTGAAAGTCTTTCCCTCTCCAACCGACACTGGAGTTCAAGACTAAGCTTGAGATAATACCTCAGGTCCAAAGCTGAACTTTTCCCTTGGTGATGACTCTTCCATTCTGCATTCATGTAGCCCTTACAGGGACTATACAATCCATCTGATATTTAATATATTGAATACACTTCCCTGAATTCTCATTTACCACTTTGTGTGCAACGTCGTTTCAAATCATTAATATCTAACAGGGGAAAGAAGCGCTTATTATATTTACAATCTTCCTCTTACTTCCACTTCTCATGGGGAAGGACTCTTACTCCCTGGGTCAGTTCTCAGGCAAGTTCTTTGTAGTGAGAACCTAGAAAATGGGCCAGACAGAGAGAAGTAGAAGCAAACGATCAACAGAGAGGCTATACTGATACACAAAATAAAGAGCTACAATAACAGGAAGAGAAAGGAAGGAAAAACCTCGAAGACTGTATGGTGGGCTGAGATTTTGGGAAGTAAACACTGAAAGTGGGAGAGAGATTTCACAAACCAAGTGCCAAACACACTGGAGACTATTAAGAGAACAGTGAGGGGGAGATAAGATTGATAAGATTTTTACGGCACAATAGAAATGTATTTTCCCCACTCCTATTCACATGCCCTCAAAAAGATGAATGAAGATTTTAAGTACTCTTAATTCATGTTTTGGCTGCTGGACTGTGTTTATCTGAATGTGACTCTATGAACAAGATTGAACCACAGGACAACAAGATTTATCTTGGTTACGTAATGACTATGGCATATGTCCTGCCTGACTAGAGGCTAAAGCCCCTCAAAGACAGAACTTGGGATCTTCTATATCCTTGCATTCACAGTCCTCAACACTGTGTCCTACACATGGTAATTAATCAATAAATAGTTGATGATAAACAGGTCTGTGGATGGATAAGCAGGTGAAACAGATCCTGCATTTTAACATGGTCACGTTCCAAAGGCTGTCATCTGCTATTAGTGATGTAGCCAGACAGTATTAGTCAGTGTATTTATTTAAGGAGATTTTACATTTGTCTACCAAGCAAATATAACTTTTGTAGGTCAAACTCACAATTACAGCATTAAAACAGGACAGCCAAGAGAGCATTGTGCTTGTTAAGGATGCATGTGAATACCAAAAATATCGTGGCATTCAACACCCAAATGTCAGACAGCATTAGAGAGGAAAAGGCAAGAGCATCTTTCTGAAATGCAATCCTAATTATTTACATTCCTCACCAAAGACCAGACAACTTTCTCCAGTTGACATGCCCTACTTTGGTTTACTTAATTGCTGCTTTTAGGCTTTACCCAAGATCTTTGTGAAAAATAATTAAAACTACCATGACTTTGTGTCAAAATGTAATGATCATCTCTAAAGCATCCCTGGTAGGTTTTCTAAATATATGCCTTTTCTGGAAAATCATCTTCTCCCTTCTCATGGAAGAATTATGACTTTGTAAAAAGTCCAT
>SJYV01013470.1:0-58056 GCA_006410875.1 Neotragus pygmaeus | reverse complement strand
GTCCCTTGGACTGCAAGGAGATCCAACCAGTCCATCCTAGAGGAGATCAGTCCTGGATGTTCATTGGAAGGACTGATGTTGAAGCTGAAACTCCAATACTTTGGCCACTTGATGTGAAGAGCTGACTCATTTGAAAAGACCCTGATGCTGGGAAAGATTGAGGGCAGGAGGAGAAAGGGAAGACAGAGGATGAGATGGTTGGATGGTATCACCGACTCAATGACATGAGTTTGGGTAAACTCTGGGAGTTTGTGATGAACAGGGAGGCCTGGTGTGCTGCAGTTCATGGGGCTGCAAAGAGTCAGACATGACTGAGTGACTGGACTGAACTGAACTCTCTAGCTCCAGGACATTGAAATGGGAAAGCAAAATAATTTAAGAGAAGGAGATGGAAAAGGAATCATGGGTTGTAGTCTTACAGATTTTTTTTTTAACTGACAATTGAATGAGAGAAATGTCACTAGAACTTGACAGTGTAACGGGGAGCATGAGAGTAGCAGCCACGTGTTCATTCCCCATCCTCCTGCCCCCATTTTACTTTTACTCTGAGGTGAAAACTCAACGATCTAATGAAATCATTCCATGTACCATACTTTGAGGTATAAATGCAATATTGTAATGAAACCACTTTAAATATCTGCTGCTTAAAGAGATCATACCATCCTTTTTCTGGAAACTGTGGTGGTCACTTTTGTCCTTGAGGAGATCCCTAAATGTCTCAGACTGCTAAGGTTGCTGCTCAGGTATACGTAAATTTCCAGCTGGGTCAAGTTAAAAGCATCTGGTCAAAAGTTAGAAGCAGGGCAAGGTGCAATTCCAAAAATAAACTGCTGCTGCTGCTAAGTTGCTTCAGTCGTGTTCGACTCTGTGCAACCCCATAGATGGCAGCCTACCAGACTCCCCGATCCTGGGGATTCGCCAGGCAAGAACACTGGAGAGGGTTGCCATTTCCTTCTCCAATGCATGAAAGTGAAAAGTGAAAGTGAAGTCACTCAGTCGTGTCCGCCTCCTAGCGACCCCATGGACTGCAGACCACCAAGCTCCTCCATCCATGGGATTTTCCAGGCAAGAGTATTAGAGTAAACTAGCTATCATGAATGAAAACTAGAAGAACGTTATGAACAAATTGATAATATATTTCAGTTTGTCANCTCCTAGCGACCCCATGGACTGCAGACCACCAAGCTCCTCCATCCATGGGATTTTCCAGGCAAGAGTATTAGAGTAAACTAGCTATCATGAATGAAAACTAGAAGAACGTTATGAACAAATTGATAATATATTTCAGTTTGTCATTAAAATGTGCAGACTCACTGATCCAATAGATTTCATACCTGGAAATGTAACCCAAATAGATCACAAGAAAAGATACAAAGATGAAGTTATCATGATGCTTGAAATTCTGTTTAACAAGGCAAAAGAAAGGAAGAAAGGAAGGAGATAATTGCTTAACAATAGTGTATTGATTAAATCGTAGTGCATCAATTCAGTGGAACACTATACAGTCATTAGGAAGAACACTAGGGTTTATATTTATTAACACAAAAGAATGTCAATGATACATGAAGTGAAAAAAGGCAAATAACCAGACAGCACATGAATGTGCTCTTTCTAAAAAAGCATGTTATGTACATGCCCACAATGCCATATAAGGAAAGCATCTGGAAGGAAATGCCACAAAATGTAAACATTGGTTGTCAGTGGGGGGGTGGGAGGTTACAGAAGGTACAGGTCAGTTTCTGTTACTCTTGTATGTACTACTTTAATAACAAGAAAGAGACAGCAGAATTTTCTTTTATTTTCTAAAGGAGAGTAAACTGGAAAATTACATTCTGGTGAGGAAAAAGCCATTCTCCCTTGGGTTTATATATTTAGCCTTGATAGTCAGTCTCTCTCTTTCTCTTTTTCTCCCCCCCTCACTCCTCTCTTCCTCCTTCTTCCTTCCTCTCTCCCTTCCCACTTGCTTAGAAAGAAGAAACAGAAGAGATGCTATCGAGGAGCAGGGAGATGGCTATTAAAAAGGACATAAAAGAATTTACTTTCTCAGTTGAAATTTGCACTGAGAGAAACTAAGGAAAACTTTCAATGATAAACTGGCAAAGCTCTGAGAAAGTTTGTCTTTAAGGAATCAGGGGAAAAAAATTTTTTTATATTTTAATCAAATTCGGTGGATAAGATGTGGGATAAAATTCACTAGCACCGACTAAGCAAAAAAAGTATTTCCTTCCAGAGTTAACAGGAAGTTCCCAGTAGTCCGGTGACTAAGACTCCTTCTTCTACTTCTACTGAAGGGGGTGAAGGTTCGATCCCTGGTGAGGGAGCTAAGATCCTACATGTTGTCAGGACCTGTCCCGGCCCCTGGGTCATGGACAGTGTACAGGCGTCAGAGCTATGCTCTTTCTTTTTGGAAGCAAAATGAAGGAAAACCTTGAGAACGAAACTAAAGATTTAAAATTTTAAATGACCAAAAGTAAAAAAAAAAAAAGACTAGTATCAATTAAGTAAAAAGGCANTGTCCCGGCCCCTGGGTCATGGACAGTGTACAGGCGTCAGAGCTATGCTCTTTCTTTTTGGAAGCAAAATGAAGGAAAACCTTGAGAACGAAACTAAAGATTTAAAATTTTAAATGACCAAAAGTAAAAAAAAAAAAAGACTAGTATCAATTAAGTAAAAAGGCATTTCTTTCCAGAGTTAACAAGAAGTTCTTAAAAATATAAAAGCAATTTATATTACTTAATGTTTCAAAATTAATCTGCAAGTAAAATGTACTATCTTTATTTTTTAGATAAAAGACAGAAGAAGAGAAAATAAGGAAGGCAGAATGGGAAAACAGAGAGAGGGAGAGTTTATGGTTATAAAGACATTCCTTGAGTTTGCTTCTGAAAATCAAGCAAACCCCCTCCTCCCCACTTAAGGCATCAGGCTCACATAATAGGAGAATTACTTGCAGCATCTCCTTTTTTACTTATTTTTTATTGAGGTGTAATTGACATACACCAGTATATCAGTTTCAGGGGTACAACAAAGTGATTTGATATTTGTATTATTGCAGAATGACTAGCACAATAAGTCCAGTTAATATACATGATCATCCATAGTTACAAATGCATTTTCTTATAAAAAGAAATTTTAAGATCTACCCTCTTAGAAACTTTCAAACATGCAATACAGTATTATTAACTACAGTTACCATGCTGTGCATGGTATCATCAAGTTTACTTATTTTATAACTGGAAGTTTGTACCTTTTGACCCCCTTCATCCATTTCACACGCTCTCCATACCCCACCCGCTGTCTCTGGCAACCACCAACCTGTTCTCCATAGGCCAGCAGTCTGCCTTTCTGGGAAGCCTGATTCCAGGAGCTGTCTTGAAGGGTAGGAGAAATGTCTCATTTATCTTCACTCACCTGCCCCAGTTCCACTACAGTCTGATTAACCAATGTTCAGTGGGGCCCAGTGAGTATTCCACTGTTAACTTTAGGGACCATGTGTATTTATAATAGAGTGTTTTGGTTTTTTTAATGTCTGGTTTATCACCACAATCAGTAAGTACCAATAAACAAACGATGCTCACCATGACAATATTGAGGAAGATGGCAAAGCACTGTGGTTCAAAGCCAGCTAACAACCAAAAATCCTAGTAGTCATTACCAATTATAAAAAGAATAATCTTGATTATTAATATTGAAGTGTGACTTCAATTTGAGTAAAACTTGAATTGAACAGAAATCTCCTAACTAGGTCAATGTGAGCTATAAAAATTTTATCTAAATTATGCTGTTCAGGACAGACTTATACTTCTGTTTTTGTTCTCTTTCAACTATTGCCTTTATTTGAACATTCCCAAGTTTTCCCCCCGCTCCCTGTAACAGGGAGTTCAATAGACCATATTCGACTGTGGCTTTAAAATGACCATGAAAAGGTGAAATATTTGCATTTTCTTTGTTAAATCTTAACCTTTTAGCAAAAGATGATGTTAATGATTCTACAGCTGGTATCCTTTCCAAACTTCCTTTGACAGTGTTACCCCTGGTCCCCGGAGCAAGACATCTTAAAGGACAAGGTGCAAAATGTAGCATTCCCAAAGGAATGATGAAAGTTTTTCTTTCTTTCTTTCTTCTTCATTTGATCCTCTACTTTTAATGTAATAAAAGGGGGTAAAGTTTAAGTGTCACAGAGGTGGGCTGTGAAAACTTGAAAAGAAATCTTAAGATTGGTACTGGCAACTAGAAATTTTCCTCATGTGGCATTTACTGAGCAGAATTACTGTTACATATGAACAAAGCGTAGGGGCTTCCCAGGTGGCTCAGGGGTAAAGAATCTGCCTGCAATGCAGGAGACACAGATTCAATCCCTGGGTTGGGAAGATCCCCCAGAGAAGACAGGGCAACCCACTCCAATATTCTTGCCTGGGAAATCCCATGGACAGAGGGACCTGGCAGGCTACAGTCCCTGGGATCACAAAGAGTTGGTTGACTTTACAACTCTTTGTGACAAATGAACAAAATGTAACCACTCAGGTTACCATGTGACTATCACGGTGCAAGAAGCAGTGACATGGTGCCTTCTCTCTAAACATTTATAGTCTGATTAAAGATACAAAATCAACATACCAAAAAAACCTAGGACAGGGAACAATTTAGACACTGATTTGTGTGATGTTGGCTGCAAACTTGATTATCAAAGGGGTGGGTGAAATTTAAGTGGTTGAAAAGCAATGATCTCATAAAGGAATTAGAAAAAGGGAAAGAAGACAGGGCTGAGAAAAAAACTATGCCAGCTACCCAGAGAGAGAAATAAATGGGGAACTTGCAGAATTGGAGTGCCGAAGAATTGATGCTTTTGAACTGTGGTATTCGGAGAAGACTCTTGAGAGTCCCTAGGACGGCAAGGAGATCCAACCAGTCAGTCCTAAAGGAAGTCAGTCCTGAATAGCCTTGGGAAGGATTGATGCTGAAGCTGAAACTCCAATACTTTGGCCACTTGATGCAAAGAACTGACTCTTTGGAAAATATCCTGATGCTGGGAAAGACTGAAGGCAGGAGGAGAAGGGGACAACAGAGGATGAGATGGTTGGATGGCATCACTGACTCCATGGACATGAGTTTGAGTAAAGCTCCAANAAGAACTGACTCTTTGGAAAATATCCTGATGCTGGGAAAGACTGAAGGCAGGAGGAGAAGGGGACAACAGAGGATGAGATGGTTGGATGGCATCACTGACTCCATGGACATGAGTTTGAGTAAAGCTCCAAGAGCTGGTGATGGACAGGGAAGCCTGGTGTGTTGCAGTCCATGGGGTTTCAAAGAGTCAGGCACAACCAAGTGACTGAACTGACTGACTGAACTGAATATCAGAAAGGGTGAACAGTAATCCCAACCACAAGATTCAGAAGAGGGAAAAGACAGCCCCATTCCAGGCTGACATCAGTGTGCAAGACCTAGGGGTGGTCCAGGCAGAACTGCTCCAGGTTTCAGGAAGACAGGATCCAGACCACAAGATGAGGGCCTACTATGGGCAGAAAAGCTGGACAGCATGACAGTCCTGAAAGGGAACTGGAGACAGTGCGGCCTTACACCTGCAAATAATTAGATGTTACAAACATCTCTCCTCAAAGCCGGAGGAAGTTCAATACTTGTGGACTTAGAGAGGAAGATTCCAGCTCAATGTATATCCAAGGAGCCAGGGGCCTCAGAGCCCCATGTTTGGATGGTATGATATATACTCCATCCATCTCCACCAATAAGAGCGCATTAAATATTGTAGGCTTGTTGGAGGATGATCTGGAAACTGAGTCTTCGTGTAACTAAGCAGGTCAGGAGAATGCAGGTTCTGACACTACGAGAAGGAAGGTTTTGAAAAGTAGTCAGGCAGCAACCTGGGTACAAGAAAGATGAGTTAAGACATTTTGGAGGACCAACCCTGCTTTTCTGATTCAGAACTAGGGTGCAAATACTTATCCTCATACTAACGGTCTTAAAATATATCATATTCAATTAAGATACCATCAAGGTTTAGTATGGAATATTCTGAAATTTTAAATGCCCCAATCAGTACCTTATTTCTTTATATCTTTATTTAGTCTATTAATGTAAGATCTGAGGGGCTTGCAGAAAACACATACCATTAAATGTGCTGTGCTTAGTCACTCAATGGTGTCCAACTCTTCGCAATCCCATGGACTGTAGCCTACTAGGCTTCTCTGTCCATGGAGATTCTCCAGGCAAGAATACTGGAGTGGGTTGCCATGCTCTCCTCCAGGAGATCTTCCCTATCCAGGGATTAAACCCAGATCTCCCACACTGCAGGTGGATTCTTTACCATCTAAGCCACCAGGGAAGCTCATACCATTAAATCAGTTCAGTTCAATTCAGTGCCTCAGTTGTGTTTGACTCTTTGTGACCCCACGGACTGCAGCATGCCAGGCTTCCCTGTCCATCACCAACTCCCAGTGCTTGCTCAAACTCATGTCCATTGAGTTGGTGATGCCATCCAACCATCTTATCCTCGGTCATTCCCTTCTCCTCCTGCCTTCATCATTAACATTGGCCGCTATGCAAGGCTTCAGAGTGCCTCAACCAAACTATGATGTTTAAAAAAAATCTCCTGTCCCTATTTTTCTATTCAAAAATTTTCCCTTTGACTACTGGCTACCACCTTCACCCCAGCCAGTGCAATCTTCATGGAGTCCCCTAACTTCTGAGAACACTTGCCCAAATCCCTCTTTTCATCAAATTTATGGTATGAGACATTCAACTCCAGCTAAACTACTTTGACCTTGCATTTTAAAGCTCAAATCTTATAGGAACAGTGTACCCAGAAGGGAAGGGAGAGAGAGAGTTCAAGAGTAAAAAAATAGAGTTTTATTAAAAGCTTCTAAAAGACTTTCTGAAAAATCATGTCAAAGACTACTTCCTTTACCTGTTGAGGATAAATAGAGAACCCAGGACATAAATTCACCCCTTTGAGCACTTAACTTTATGTGTATTTGTTCATGTTTAAGAAGCAGTTAGAAGAATGGATGGGATTTTCCTAGTTTCCATTGTGGGCCTCTTGAAATTAAAGCCTATTTCTATTTGTACTGATCATTAGTCAATTTTTAGCACTATTATTAAGTTATCTTAATTACACAGACTCCTGTGCCATTAAATTGTCACCCACTGCCCTTTGCACAGCCAAGAATAATCTTTAGCCTGCCCACCACAAACCCTGCCCCCATCTTCCTGGAAGAGTTAGCTACTCCTTAGTCTTTGACACACCCCCTTGTCTCCTCGTTTGTTGCCCCTTGAACTTGGAGACCACACCTAAATCAATTTCCCATTTACAGATAAGCACAGGGCCTGAGTGCAGATGTGTGGTAGTTGGAACACTCTGGCATTTCACATTCTAGCAAAGTAATGCTCAAAATTCTCCAAGCCAGGCTTCAATAGTACATGTCCAGAGAACTTCCAGATGTTCAATCTGGATTTAGAAAAGGCAAAGAACCAGAGACCAATTTGCCAACATTCACTGGATCAGAGAAAAGGCAAGAAAACTCCAGAAAAACATCTACTTCTGCTTCACTGACCATGCCTTTAATTGTGTGGATCACAATAAACTATGGAAAATTCTAAATGAAATGGGAATACCAGACCACCTTACCTGTCTCCTGAGAAACCTGTATACAGGTCAAGAAGCTGAAGCTGAAGCTCCAATCCTTTGGCCACCTGATGTGAAGAGTCAACTCATTAGAAAAGACCCTGATACTGGGAAAGATTGAAGGTAGGAGGAGAAGGGGATGACAGAGGACAAGATAGTTGGATGGTGCTGGGAGCCAGCATGGGGAATCCTGCCTGTGGCAAAGGTCATGAGGAAAGGGGCCTGACAAACACAAAGTTGGGATCAGGCCTCAGGGGTCCCCCTGGACTTTCTCAAGCATCTACCCCCAAAACCAGAGTCTGCCTGCTTTACTGTGTTATGCTTTCCATCAACTCCTCTGACATTAACAGGGGGCTGTCCTCCCACCACCTTTTACTGGAAAAATTTAATTTAGAGCTATTAGATAATAAGTCTCCTAGGCATAATAAGAGTGTTTCAATCCAAAAAACCCTCTGATGGCTTTCTAGCCTGCCTGACAGGTTTGTCTGGACTCTTACAGCTGCGTGTGTGATTGTTTGCAGTCTCCCAACCTCGAGAGGCACAGGAAGCTTACAACATCCTAGGAATGTAGGGGCTTCCGAGGAGTCAAAATCATTAGAATAGGACTGATTAAGGGTTTCATTGTTGAGCCAATACTTGCTGCCAAGTTTTCATATCTTTTATTTGTTGAAATAGTTGGTATGTAGAAAAAACAGGTAGTAGCCCTGGCATTAGCAACACTAGATCTTTGAGTTAAGTACTTTCTTTGTTATAACCCACTGCACCTTTGTTCTACAGGAATGTAACTTTATTTAGTACTTTGAGCATGATGCAGATGAAAGAAAAAACACTTCAAGGGAAAATGAGTTTTCTGGTTGATAGACATTTATCCAGGAAAAGAGCCATAAAAATGTTAACAGGCCCCCTGGCCAGAAGATGATGCAAAACCACCTAAGACCTTTTGTATATGCGAAGGTATGCAAAAAGAAAGCCTTGTCTCAATAAGGGTCAGGACTGCTGCCCCTGCATAACTCTGTATATTCCATTATTTCTTTATGTACAACTTGGGGTATATAAGCTGCCTTTGAAAATAAAGTTGTGGGTCTTGCACTGATGCTTGGCTCCCCAATGTCATTCTTTTCTCCCTTTTCAGGCTGAATTCCCGTCTGGAGCATAGAGGCTCTCCATGTCTACTTATTTGCCTGAGCTTCTAAGACCCACGCAAGAGGGAGCCCAAATTGGGGCACCCTCTGCTATTCANGATGCTTGGCTCCCCAATGTCATTCTTTTCTCCCTTTTCAGGCTGAATTCCCGTCTGGAGCATAGAGGCTCTCCATGTCTACTTATTTGCCTGAGCTTCTAAGACCCACGCAAGAGGGAGCCCAAATTGGGGCACCCTCTGCTATTCAAGCAAGCATCTGTGGCCTACATAGACAGTGCAAGTTCCTTGTCTTGGAACTTTATTGGCTTTCTATGTAAACAAAGGAATTACAGCCTGTTTTCTCCTCTATTTTCTCCTCTACATTATTCTTTCCTAATCTCTCTTTATATCTCTAAATAAATAAATCTCTGCTCATTGACTTCATCCCCGCTTTGAATTCCCTGGATCCACTGGGGCTGGACTCCAGCAGGATGGCATCACTTACTCAATGGACATGAGTTTGAGCAAGCTCCAAGAAATGGTGAAGGACAGGGAAGCCAGGTGTGCTGCAGTCTGTGGGGTCCCAAAGAGTCAGACACGACTGAGTGACTGAACAACAACAGCAGTGCCTGAGAAATAAGGCATTCAAGGCATTCAATGCAGACTTTCAAAACTAAAAAGGAAATACTTCCCACAGCTTTGCTGCTTGCTGCTGCCGCTGCTAAGTCACATCAGTCGTGTCCAACTCTGTGCGACCCCGTAGATGGCAGCCCACCAGGCTCCCCCGTCCCTGGGATTCTNGGCATTCAATGCAGACTTTCAAAACTAAAAAGGAAATACTTCCCACAGCTTTGCTGCTTGCTGCTGCCGCTGCTAAGTCACATCAGTCGTGTCCAACTCTGTGCGACCCCGTAGATGGCAGCCCACCAGGCTCCCCCGTCCCTGGGATTCTCCAGGCAAGAGTTCTGGAGTGGGTTGCCATTTCCTTCTCCAAGGGATCTTCTGGACCCAGGATGGAACTCATGTCTCCTGCATTAGCAGGTAGGTTCTTTACCACTGAGCCACCTGAGAAGCCCACAACAGCTTAAAAAGTTGGTTCTAAAAGAGACACAGATGTCTCTGAGAATCCAATGAAGTTTGACCTTTCTCCTAAGAAGGCTGCACAAATACACAAAAGTCTATAGTGAATTTTAAGAACTTCTTGGGCTCTGTGAAGTGACCTTTGACCCCCACAACTATTGCAAAACAAGGGGCCAACTGAGCCCAAACTAGGAACTTTCACCTATGAACAATAGCATCCATCCACTGGCTGCATATTGAAAATTTCATTAAAAAAAAAAATACCAGAATAAACAGACTACAAAAGATTGTATCTCCAAGGAAGCATCATGAAGTCACTGAAAACAAATGTAAGTCCATGAAGATTTAAACCCCTGGGGCTGTGAAGGTCTACTGTACCAAAGCCATCTTATTACCTCTATAAAAGTCTCAACCCTCAAGTTGAGTACCTGCTCAAGTACTGAGTTATTTCTCCTTATTTCTCAAGAGAAGAAAATCAATAGAAAGCACTGCTTTACAAATTATCATTTTGCAAGATCAGAATCTTTTTAAATTGGAAATTCAGAATCAATAAAGCATTCTATAGCTCCCAGGTGGCACAAAATGGTTGTGGGCAGACTGGGATCATTTCTAATCAAGTTATGATGTCAGTTACAAAGATCTGGAAGTCATTGATTTCCAGTGGTTAATTTGTTATTGAATACAAGCTCACAGAAGAGATGAGGTCCAGCTGACCGAGAAGATGGCAGATTAATGTCTCAAAATAACCATCTTATCAAGGTCTGGATGCCAGTTTTTTTTGTTGTTTTGTTTTGTTTTGTTTTGTAGATCATAGATGCAGAAATGGGGGGTACGGGGAGATGAGGAAACAAAGTAAAAAGGCCATTAATCTTGTAAGTATGTCCTAGAATGACAAGGCTCAGGCAGGGGATGTGTTAGTTTCTTCCTTTCTGTACCCATCCACAGGTGGACAGTGTCCTGAACAAAGGCACTTCAGTTTAACAGGCAGGCAGAGGGGCAGAATTCTCTGAGGCAGGTCATTATGTATGATTATAATAACAAAAGCAACAGAAAGCAACTCAAAGAAAGTTTCAACATGCAGTCAGAATTGGCTTTTCTCTGCAACCAACCTATTAGCTATAATCCTGAAAAAGTGATCCCAGCTCCTAAAAGGACAGCACACTTCCTTCCTTTGTAAAGTTCAAATGGATCAAAAGTTATAAGAGCAGGGGTTTTTTGTAAATTATAAACACTATACCATTGGTCTAGATAAAACAGAAATGCATTTCCTTTTAAAATATAAACTAGAGATAAAAACATACTAAAAACTGTAAGAAAGAATGGTACAAATGTGGTAAAAGTGATGGAAAAAAATAGTAGGTAATGAGCAGGAAAGATAATGAGGAAAGTTAAAGAAAGCAAATACAAGCAGCTAGACCACTGCAAAGAAAAGAAAGAGTGGAGAGAAGATGAGCTGGAGGGAAAGAAAAATAAAATCAAGGAAGAAGAAAGATAAAATATCAGATTGAGGAAGCAACAAACACAAACCATAAAAGAAAAAAGTAAGAGGGGAAAAAGCAGTGTTTCTCTGAGCAAACAGGTCAATAAGAAGCATCAGTAAAGCGCACATGCCCTGCTGGCTTTTCTGATCAGAAATAGAAATAACTATGAGGATCTTCTGGAGTCATCTGTGTGTCTGTAGGAATTTGTAAGAGTTCACAGATATTTGAGATTTGGGAGTCCATGTAGAGTAGAACTTCAGCTGGCTGTTTTTCTCCTGTACAGCTCCAAGTGAGGAGAGTTTAAATGAGGTTTTCTTTCTTTCTTTTCGGCCAAGCTGCACAGCTTGTGCAATTTTAGTTTCCGGACCAAGGATCAAACCCCAGGCCCATCACAGTGACAGCGTGGAGTTCTAATCACTGAACTACCAGGGAATTCTCTGACAGATCTGGCCATCTGAGGAACAGAGAGGATGGGTGAGTGGAAGAGGTCCAGGTGGGGAAAGTAGTAGGTGACTGGAGCAGAGGTCCATTGAGTATATGTTACTTGCTCAGTTGTGTCCGACTCTTTGTAAACCGTGGACTGTAGCCCACCAGGTTCCTCTGTCCATGGGATTTTCCAGACAAGAATAGTGGAGTGGGTTGCTATTTCCTCCTCCAGAGGATATTCCCCACCCAGGAATCAAACTTGGGTCTCTTGCATTGACAAGAGTATTTTTTACCATCTGAGCCACCAGGGAAGCCCCCATTGAATATAATTGGAGGAAAACATGCCTAAGGACAGGTGATAAGAGGAAATAAAAGCTTAGAGAAGGAGTCCAATGGGGCTTTCACACTAAGGAAATGGAGACCTCCAACAGCTCTCCTACCCAGAGAGCGGGTTTGGCTCCACCTCCTGAGATCATCCATCAGGGCAATGTCTGCAAGCAACAGCAAGTAATACAAAACTGAAGAGAGACCATACATCAGTCAGGCAAGCCACACTGCATTTCATGGAAATGCACCTGGAACGATGAATCTTTCCTACTAGGGAATCCAGAGCACTGGGTGAATGGATCCTCACAGAGCTAAAAGCACCTCAGACACCTCGCAGGGAGAAGATACGAAATTTAGTTCTTTAGCCCAAGTAGTGTGCTAGTCATGTCCGACTCTTTGCGACCCCATGGACTGTAACGCCGGGGTACTCTGGCCATGGGATTTTCCAGGCAAGAATACTGGAATGAGTGGCTATTCCCATTCTCATTCCCGAAGCACGTATTGAACCCAGATCTCCTGTACTGCCAGCAAGTTTCATAGTCTGAACCACCAGAGAAGCCCCTTTAACCCAAAAACATTGCCTAAAGCAAATAAACTATTTGAAAAATACACATTTAGGGAAAACAGGAAGGATAATTAAGAAGAAAGTGGAAGAGCTGAAGTTGGGTGGATCGCACAGGAGCAAAGGGGCGGGTACGCTGAGGCCCAGAGGGAAGAGCTACCGGTTGTGTTACAATGTTAAATCACCTCTTTCTTTCCACGAAACAGTATAAATATTCATAAGTTCATGGTAATGGGGGAAAACTGGAGGAAATTGGAAGGAGTAGCACTGAAAAGGTCAGAGGTAAACACATTCTCATCATTGGAATGTGTAGAATATTAATGTGAGACTCTCAGTGACAAACTTTAGAAAAGAACATTTATGCAAAGCTGGTAAAAGCAACCAAATTTGTCTCTGGAAGACACAAAATGGGCTCCTCTGCTCTGCTGCAGAGAAATATTAAAACTCCTGGGAACCTCGGTTATGGACAGGAATCGACCAGGAGTGAGGGAAAGAAGGCGGTTCCGGAGACGGCCTCAGGCTTCTTTCCAGGTAGAAGCGCAGTGACTGACGCGGGGCCACCACTCTGCAACTGTCCTCCCCCTCCCCTTCCGCACGGAAGCGCTCCCCACCTGCACTCCCCTTCATTCATCCATTGAACGAATGTCATCATATCCTTCAATATCGTTTTTTGGTTCTTAGCTAAAATGTATTCATACCTACAGAGTCCAGTATTGTGAGAAAAAAAAAAAAGAAATTATTATAGGAAGTTGCTTTTTAAAAAATTAAACTCTCAAAAAGAAAGTTAAAAACATGTCAATGTATGTAGGAAGCAGAAGGCTTCCACAATGATTACAAAAGCTAAATCTTGTTTCTTTAAGACAAAAAGAATTTGTAAAAAAAAAAAAAAAAAAAAGTAGCTGGCAATGTGTAGGTGTCACCAAACTCTCATTGAGGAAGCAGGCGTTTTCTCTCAGAAGGAGCTCGTGAAACACGACACTACCTTTAAAAAGAGTGACACTAAAAGCCACATAAAATAGGAAGCTCTAGAGAGGAAATTTTAAAAAGATATCAGATCACAAATTTTCACAATGGAAAGTAATGATTTGGAGAAATAAAGGATCAAAATCATGGTCTCCTCATCATAACCTATATAAGTTTTGAGAAAGAATTCCTTACCTGAGTTATCAATATGTTAAATTAATTTCTTGGAAATTACTCCTCCAAGGAGCAATTCAACCAAAGGCATGTTTTCCTGTGAAATTTTCTGCTAGCAAAAGGAACACAAGTTATGCTGGAGTTCATAAAATTCCTTGTATCTCAAAAGAATAAATTAATATTAACATTGGAAAATCTTTCTCTATTAATATTTATCCCTACTCCCATTTTCAGTCTAAATCACAGTTATGTTACAACCCAAAGTAATATAAAATATAAGATAGCATTTCAAGTGTATATATTTGGGCAAAATTAATGACATTTTAAAGAGTAGTAACAACTCATACATTTTCTTTAAAGAGCTTCATGTCATAGAACAGGCTAATCTACTAAAAAGAAAACCTTACAAGCTTAATATAAAATTAAATTGAAACTATATATCAAAATATACAAACCACTTCCTCTTAAATAAATTGTTACAACAGACATGGATGCAAACAATAGTTACTTGCATCAGGGAGTAAAATTGAGATTTGACTGTTGACAACACTTCAATACATACTTTCTGATCTTCTACTATCCATCTTTGTAGCCAAAAACGGGTCCAAAGTTGATTACTGTCCCTCTTTCACCAGCATGTCTACATCCCAAGCTGATTTCTTTTTTATCTTCTCTCCATCCAATAAAATCCCTGCTCCTACCCCCAGTTAGATTTCCAAAGAGTAGGAAATGACCTTATCATCAGAGAAGGACCCAATATAAAATAACTCTATAAATTATATGATTTGAGCATCTTATTTTCCCAGTTTATCTTCATTATATTTGCATCAGACACATCTCTTGGAGAATACATCTTAATGCTTCTATTTAGTTTAGCAAAATATTTAGTGTACCTCAGGAAACAATGGTGAAATTAACCAAAATCATCCCTAACATTTGTAATTTATACTTTTACATCCATTTTCATTAAACCTTATCAACACCCCTGTGAGACAGGTGCTGCCTCTGCCCTCTGGCTCCCACATCCTCGAGGTGAAGACTGTTGAAGAATGCGACTGAACAGGAGGGTACCAAGAGCAAGATGCAGCAGCCACGTGGGCGCACTGGACCGGGATGGGCAGAGTCTAAACTTGAGCTTGTGTCTTTGAGTGGCAGCTGTAGGATGGCACATGTCTGAATAAAGTCAGGATGCTATTGACATGCTAAGGGGCTGTACTTCAAGTCCCATCCCTGGGATGAAGATAATTGGCAGGACAGAGTCCGAAGGCTAAGCCAGGGAAAGTCTTGTGGGAACTGCCCAAGTGTAGCCCTTGAGAGGGCAGGAGGGAAGAGGGGTAGAGGAGGTCAAGAAGAATCACTTTCTGAAGGCCATTTCTCCTCCAGGACAGAGGAATCTAAAAATCGACTAGTTGGACAAGTGGCAGTTTAGAGAAGGTTAAATGACAGGTTTAACCATGTTCAAGAAAATATGAAAACTCAGAAGTGACCCATGGAGGAAGGCGGTGTGGGAAAGAGGGACCCCCAAAGAAACTTGGGATTCCCCCGAGTTATCCTGAGTCAGGGGCTCAGATGCGATCAACTGCTTGCTCAGGTGCTGAGCCCCTGGCTCTGGGTCAGGCCAATATCAAGTGACAACCAAGCTTCCCCTGAGACACTGACATTCTCTGCCTCCACTTGCCCACAGTTCCAGGAGAAAGAAGACTGAAGACTCAAAAACAAAGCCGAGGCTCGGAGTATTGGATGCCAATGACACACACAGAGGACACTCTGCTCGGTGCTGAGATACAGTCTCCGGATTCCAGAGCCCACAGTTCCCCCATTTTGAGCCACACTGGAAATTACATCTCAGAAACCAATTTTGATTATACGTGAAACCTCACCTAAAATGGAAGAAATTATGCTGAGGGCTGGAATTCAGATTATCTGGGCAAAATTCCCTACAAACTGTCTCTAACACACCAAACTGAGGTCAAGTTGAATCCCACGCAGTTTCAGATACAAGATTTCCACAACTCACCAATGAAGTGATTCTGCCCCAAGGCAAGCATCTCCTCCAAGAGAACAAGGCCCCCAGGAGCCTGGAGGAGGGTTACGCTCCGACCATCGATGAGGGAGCACTGCTGAAATCCCATCGCCGTGACCTTCCACAGCAAAATCAGCGAGGCAGTGGCATCTTGCCGAATTCTGAAAATGAGAACGATGTCAATGGAAACTCCCTTTCAGAAAAATTCATCTTAGAATCAGGCCATCAGGTTAACATCAAAAATAAAGATGATGCATACACCCACAAAAGTATCAAGAAATGAATGACATGATCTAAACAGGCACCCGCTTTACATGGACTCGTGATGATCAATTCCCATGCTGTTAAAAACACCCATCTCTCACTTAATCAAAAATATACCACAAAATCACTAATAAGAAACTCTAGGTCATAATTTTCGTCAATAATAAAAGGATCTGTTGAATTTAAAGACAACTTCTTCCATGCGTGTGTGTTAGTCACTCGCTCATGTCCAACTCTTTGTGACCCCATGGACTACATCCCACCAGGCTGCTCTGTCCATGGAATTCTCCAGGCAAGAATATTGGAGTTGGTAGCCATTCTCTTCTCCAGGGAATCTTCCCGACCCAGGGATTGAACCCTGCATTGCAGGTGGATTCTTTACCATCTGGGCGACCAGGGAAGCCCAACTTCTTCCACATCCACACAATAAAGAGTTCTGCAAGGATTTATTATACATGTGTCACACATCCCCAAATCACCTGAGTTTGCTGCTAAAATAAGTGAAAGTGTGTCACCTCCCATGCTTCAGGTCTCCCCCCGGTTTTTCCTTGTTTTCAGGATAAAATCCAAAGAATAAGATGCCCTAGGAGACGAACCCGCCCAGCCTCCATGCCTCTCAGTCTCAGATTGTGCAGCTCCACCCTTGCCATCCACGCAGTGGCCACAAGGAGCTACAGTGTCTTCCTCCAGGATGTCCTATCCCGGCTCCCAGCCGTTGCTTCCCCCTCCCGCTGGGAACTTGTCACTCTTTAAGGCCTACCCCACTAGCACCCCTCCTCTAGGACCTTCCCCTCTCTTCCCAGCACTGGTAGCTGCCACTCCTTCCTCTGTGTCACTGGGGAAGGGGTTCACAGTGCACAGATCTGATCCCTCCCCACCCAAGGCAGAGCTCTTGGCTTGCAGCAGGGGTCTCAAAAAAGGGTTGTTAAACGATCAGATTCACCAATAAAGGAAGCGTAAGGGGCTAGCAACACTCCCACGTGAATCCAGCACCCAGAGATCGTTCTGCACTTCCATCTTACTCAACCTGCTGCTGCTGCTCCTGGGTCACTGCTATTTCTGTCTAATGCTGCAGCCTAAGGGTCTTGGGAATTTCAGATTTGTTGTGGGGGCAGTGGGGAGTGGAGAGGAAAGCAGCATTTAAAAGCATAGACCAGAAGTTTCCCGAAAGGCTTATGCAAGTAAAGCAACGTGACCCATACAAGAAAGAACTGGGGCATGGTTTCATAAACATAAAGAAAACCAACGATTTCCCTGAAACCAGCTCTGGACGGTGGGGTTTCCGTCCTCGGTAGGAGCAACAGAACACTTAGGACAGGGGTCCCCCTACTGGTAGAACTCGGAGCTGCTCCCAAGCCTCACCCTCCTCCCTGCCAGATGTCTTCCCTGTGTCCATCCTGTCTCTTTCCCACCAGGTGACTTCAAGGTGGGGCCAGGGGATACAGGGGTAATGGAACAAAGCCCCTCGTCCAAACATTTTTAGAGACTCCTTTGTTTAGAAGGCAAGGTGTACAAAAATGACACTGCGTGGTCCAAGTGAAGAGTGCCCACTGCCCTCTTTCAATGGAGTCACTGCAGTACCCTGGTTAAGCTGGGCCAGGGCCTCCCCATCCCAAAGTCCTACCCTCTCCTCTAAAGTCCCTGAAGACTAGACAGCAAGTGCCCATTTGGGTACATGAAGGGTAGCTTCCCTGGGAGCTCAGCTGGTAAAGAACCTGCCTGCAATGCAGGAGGCCCAGGTTCGATTCCTGATTTGGGAAGATCCTGTGGAGAAAGGGAAAGGCTACCCACTCCAGTATATTTGGGCTTCCCTGGTGGCTCAGACCGTAAAGAATCTGCCTGCAATGCGGGAGACCTGGGTTTGATCCCTGGGTTGGGAAGATCCCCTAGAGGAGGGCATGGCAACCCACTCCAGTGTTCTTGCCTGGAGAATCCCCATGGACAGAGGAGTCTGGTAGGCTACAGTCCATGGGGCCTCAAAGAGTCAGACATGACTGCATGACTAAGCACAGCACAGCACAGGGTGGGGAGTTGTCAGACAGGCCAGGGGTGCTCCATGCAGCCTCCACCCCCACTCCCCAGCAATGCACAGCACCTGGTGTCCCCACAGGGACTGTCAACACCGCTTCCCTTTGCCTCCTCCCCACCCCCTGCAGTGACATCGAGCAGTATGTAATTTGAAGGAGCATAAATTTAAAACACAACAAAACACGCATCTCACCTGCTTGTTTTTAAAGAGATAATTGCAATGCTTGGATGTTAAAGGTGGGGTAAATCATGCATACAAATTTAACCTATCGTCCATTAAAATCTGAAGAAGCCAAATAATCTGGGAAGTAAAAGTCATTGAAGAAGTGGAGGGTCTGGCTCTAGACCTTAGCTAAGGCTCCTGGGTTTCTTATCACCCAGCATCCCTGGAGTCTCCTCTGAAATCGCCTCTGAAATCTAGTTCCCAAGGGACACAGGCCTCGTCTACACATGGAATTCCATCCCTGGTTCCCACTGGGCTGACCCGTTACAGGCCAGTTATGTGAACAGACGCCACCCAGCAGCCAGAGTATCGATGGTAACCACGTTTCACTAGGAGCTTTCTTACTTGACCGAGGTGTTCTGTGGGACTTCAAAGGATACCAGACGGCCCCCTGCAGAGCTGTTGGCACTGGCATTCCCACAGGCAATGTCTGGAACCACCTGGAGGGGGAAAAAAAAAAAACACCACAAAAAAGACAGGTTATTAGGGTTAATCATGGGGCAAGATCATATTAGAAAGCAAAACCCCACGGGCCGGCTCCACTCCATTCTTTGGATGATGCTGGGGATCGTGACTTGAGAATCCAAGTGAAACCTTACAAATGTTAGCCACAGTGAAAGCTTTGCCATCTGAGTTTGTGAAACACAAAAGCTTTGCTGAGAGCAGTCTGCAAATTACCGGGATGACTACACCGCTAATAGGATGTTGCAGGGAAGGGCGGGAGATTGGCTCCCTTCTCTCTTTTCATCCTGCGAGCAGTCACGGGCCTCTGCTCTCTGCTCAGTCTAGGCGGTAATGAAGGACTAAATGCTTAGAAAACAAGGAGACGGCCTTAGAGGAGTAGCTTCCGTATCGTGGGTAGAAATCCAAAAGACTGGAAGAATAAGCCTTCCAGAGAGCCATAGATAGGATGTGTCTGGTCCAAATGACCCTGCTTGGTTCACAGGCGGATGTGGGAGAACGTGCTGAGGCCAGGCAGCTGGGAGCTGTCCTTTTCTGTCCCCTGTGGACCAGACCTTCATTTTTAAGTGACGTGTTATACTGATGTGCATTTAAGAAAAGGAGCTCGGGGGGGAATTGTGCTCATCAGGAAGCATATTGCGAATACTTGAGCTGTATCCAGTGACAGGCTTCTGACCCATTCATTCATTTATTCCTCATGCTGTGATCTGTGCTCATCCCCTGAGAGTTGGCATAAAGGGATATTAAAAGCATTCGTCATCACTGAATTAACAGAGGGCAATACAGAAATATGCTCAGCACTTTCATCCCATTCCCAGTATGCACAACTTATTGTCCAGAAATCTATTCACGTGTTCCTCTGGCTCTTGTAACTTGCTTATTGAATGGCCTAAGAGACAGCAGCATGACAGGAAGGTGAGGCATTTCTTTTTCACATTTACCAACTGCAGGAGAGCATGGTTGGCTGGGGAGAAATTTTCTTTAAAGAACAGTTCCTTGATAAACATAGGACCAAACTGAGGTCACATGCAAGAAGTGTGTCATTCAGCAAAGAGGTATTAAAGTCCTAACTTCAAAGCCTCGATTGTAAGTTTGAAATCAGAACAAGTTCTCAGTTTTTTAAGCAGCATAAAAACACAGTCCTTCAGCCTGAATGGGCCTTCACAAATTGTGTGGCAATGAAAAAAAAGTGGGTCAATTGGTTACAATTACCTAGGAACATAAAACAAGAAAAGGTGCCTTACTCTTTTATAACCATAATCAAAATTTCTGGACATATTCTTTGTCTCTAAAAATGCTATACAAAGATCTATGTGGGCTTTTTTTTTTTTCAGGTAAACTAAAAGCCTGTCATAACATACAACCACGGGTCTATAATGATAAGGAATACTATACGGAATGGAATTGCACTTTATTGATGTTAACTCAAACCCATGATTTCCGTTTGTCCAACTTCAATTCTTCCAGCTAGCAAACTTATATTTTATGTCAACTTTTAAAGGTCTGCCGGAAAATCCTCAGCGTGAGACTTCTGATAGGCTTAAAGGTACAATAAGCCAAACCCAGACCAGACAAAACTCGATGAACAGAATCTGCTGTTGCCGAAATGAATCAAACTTGGAAATTTCATTCTTAAATGTGTACTGCCAAAATATTTTAAAAATCAATAATACATTTTTTCTAAATCCCACTGAAGTGCTGCAAGTAACCAACAACAGAATCTAAACAATAACAAACTAAAACTGAAGCATAAAATTCCATGGAGGAAAATTAGGTCAGTAATTGAGGGTCTATAATATGTTCATTGATAATACTCTTCATTGAGCTGCCTGTCCCAAATCTAAGATTATCTCACATAAAGGTATGTGGATATCGTTTCAGAAAATAATTTCATTCATATTCTTCCTTGTTTTTTCTTCTTATGCTCATAAAACAATCTTAATTGGCATGTCTTATTTACATAACCAAAAGAGATTTCCTACACGGAAAGGCAGACAGGAAAAAAGTATGGCATCTTTTGTTCAATGTGTAACTTCAAGGCTTTCTATTTTTATTGCTAATATTAGAACCACTGGAATGATTTTAACCGTATTGGTTTCCTACATAAAAACATGTTCACTTAATATTCTCACCTCCACTTGATCCCATTTCATTTCTACAACTTTTTGGCCCGTTTTCGGCTGCCACGTCGGCAGGGTGATGGTTGCCTGAGAGCGCGGCAGCATTATCTCGGGCTCCTGGGTGGCAGGGACAGGCTGAAGCTGCCTGGGTGCCATGGACTCGGTCCAGCCAGAGGCGGGGACGCTGGAAAGTGCCCGTTCACAGTTTGGACCTTCGTAGCCTTCATTGCAAATGCAGAGGTAGCCATCGCTGCTGCTGCTGCTGCAGTTACCATGGTGACACGGGTTGCTGGCGCAAGGATCCGCAACAAGCTGAAACGAGACCATAAATGGGTCAATTATTCCCTCATAAGGATTGGGGTGCCTTTGCTGGGAAATGAGTTCCATGCTGGTCTAAAAGAAATGTTATTCCTGTGGAATATACATTTTTAACTATTCGTGCTGTTGAGGGGTGGGGGGCATCTCCCAAGGTCATCACAATACTAACCCTTCCACAAATAACAGATGTCTAACAAAGAAGTAGGTAGGTAGTGAAAAAGAGCCTCCCCTAATCCAAGGCCCTAAATAAAGCTGATTTCAGGAACACTTATTTAGAGAAGTTTTCTAAGGCAAAAATAGTTAAAACAGAGACTCGTTAGGAATGTACTAACTTCCATCTTTTTAGCTGCGGGTCAACTGATACAGGAATCTAAATTGAAATCTCTTCTTCCACATCCTGAACCATTGTAAGGTCTCCCTATGAGAAATGACTGCCCAGTTTATAGCCTCTACAGATGCACTTTCCGATGTCTTCCGATGTCCTACCTGATGAACAATTCTTTTTTAAGGTGATATTTAATTAAAGGCTTCCAAACTGATCAGCTGGCATGACAACTGCGGGTTAGAAGGAAACATGGCGGTGACTTCTATTAAGCAGAGTTTGATGAAAGTTTCTAACCTCATTATTTGAAAGGGTGATTACAGAGATATGTGACCCGGCTGGAAATGGAAGACGAAAATTTAACTACATATCTTTAAATTATACTCCTGTTCTAAGAAAAGTGTTTATCCCTGAGTTCCTTGCTGACCTTTGACTTGGCTTTGTTATCACTTACAGATGTTACAAAAACAATATGAAATGAAACAACATAACAGTGCTTCTCTCCAGACAGCCCAAGGGTTGAGGTATGTTCACCGAGCTAATTCAATTATTATTTGCTTCTATGATAACAGAAAATTAGACTTCTATCTGATGTACCCTTGGCTTCCCAGGGCTGATAATAGAACAAAACTGAGTGAATAAGAGACTACAGAAAAACAGGACCTTCCATTTCTCCTGCTGAAATGAGTTCATACTTTAACACACATGGATAGAACTCTGCCTGGAAAAACAGCTACTCACTCTGCTAATTACCCTTGTCACACAATTTCCAGCAAACTCCTTTAGGAAGATTAAGGGATTTTGGACGGAATAAAACAGCTCCCAAAATACCACACTGTTAATTCTGTGCTCTCACTTGGAAAAAGCTTCACAAAATCTCAGATAAAAGTAGACAGGTGGGTATCTGAAGGAAATATTTAAAGTGTAAATATTTTAACATATTTACAATCTTTATCAACTCAAAGTAAAATCCAGACTCCTTCCAGGGAAGACAAAGCCCTCGGTCCCTCCCCACTCCTGATGCTATCTCTTCCCCCACACTATCCTCCTCCTTTACGCTCAACCCCTTCACCTTCTTTCTGTCCTTGGATTATGTCAAGGTCATCCCCACCCCAGGGTCTTGGCACCTACTGGGCCCGCACCTGAAATGCTTTCTCTCAGACTTTGCACGGCGTTTTGCTTCACTTTGCAGAGTCGGAGACAACTTAGCGACTGAACAACGGCAACTACCTTCTTTCACAAAGCTCTCTGCTCAACCGTTACCTCTTCCAAGAAGCCTTCCCTCACTGGAAAATCTAAAGTAATCCCTTTTTTTCTCCCACAGTGCCTGGACTTATCTGCCGTGTTCACAGCTCTGTTCCCAGCATGTTGACAAAAACAGAAAACGTGGTGGGGTTTCCTTTTAAAAAGCACTGAAAAGATAAAAGCACACAGATGACTTGGTTTCTGAAAAGCAATGGGTGACGAGGGACAGACTGAATTGCTCCTTTAGTCCTGATATGTGCCTGTGCTTTGGATTTACTTTTAGGAAGGCTTCCTGGAGTGGGTATCATCTCAAGAAGGAGGAAGAATTTAATTCACTGGGATAAAGGGGGCATGTAAACCAGGTTTCTGACACCAACTCTTAAAGCAAGGTCAGAGGTTGACCTCGTCACAAACTAAGACTTTTAACACATGCCTAAAAACACAGACATACGTTTAAATCAATTTAAAAATTGTAGCGATCACTACAAAGAAATCGGTTCTGGAAGTGCAAACTTCCATGGTGCAGCTTAGCGAATGACATCACTAAGGCAAAGATCACCTGTCTGATGATCAGAGAGGCCCCAGGGCTTCTGTCCCATCATCACAGCCTACTGCTGAAGACCACGAGTCCTCAGAGACTGTCTAGGTGTCATTGCGTGCAGCCGTCCCGTTGTAGGCATTGTGAGAGTGGGTGCTGGTGGGGAGAGCTGAGTGGAAAGGGCAGGCCCCCAGTTCACCAGGCCCAGGAGGCAGCTCTACCAGGTGAGGGAATAAAGAACTGAAAGAAAAAGATGCTGAGGATAAACACTACCATCTAAGGGCTGTCTGGGCTTCATAGATGAGAAGAAAGCAAGAATAGCATATAAGATTCAGTAAGGAATGGCTTATGTAGAAGGTCTGAATATTCCCTGGAAGGACTGATGCTGAAGCTGAAGCTCCAACACTTTGGCCACCTGATGTGAAGGGCCGACTCATTGGAAAAGATCCTGATGCTGGGAAAGATTGAAGGCAGGAGGAGAAGGGGATGACAGAGGATGAGATGGTTGGATGGCATCACTGATTAGATGGACATGAGTTTGATCAAACTCCGGGAGACAGTGAAGGACAAGGAAGCCTGGCATGCTGCAGTCCATGGGGTCACAAAGAATGGGAAACAATCTAGTGATTCTACAACAACAATGTAGAAGGCTAGGAGAAACACTCTTAGTAAAGAAAAGAGGACAGAAGCTAAAAATTAAGCTATTAATTGTATAGATTTCTAAAGAGACTCAAAACAGTGAATCCTATGATGGTGCACACGGGTACACACATGCGCTGAATACAAAGCAGAGTGTTAATTGCATTGAGAGGTCACTGATCCCTTCTTTAAAATAATTGTGTCATATTTATGCTACTTCTTGGGCTTTCTGCTAGTGGCTTCAATAACAATGCCAACTACCTGCTCCTCTATCCTCTAACACTTTAGACTAGTTTCACTTTAAAAAGTCAATTGCCTAACAACAAATATAAGATAAAGTGCAATCATTAACCTTTAAGCAAAATCTTGGCATCATAAATATTTATTGTAAGTCCTGTTTTTCTGTACACAGCCTATTCAGTGTTGTTTTTTTTTTTAAGTTTGTATGTGTATTTTATCTCACAGGGAAAAAATCCTATTATAGATGTCACTACTGCCCTTGAATCCATTACATTTGAACCATAAGCAGAAAGTAACCAAACTGCCAAGATATCATAATTAACAGACCTGACTTTGGGAGTACTCAAAAGTTAACAGGTGATAGCTTCTGGTTTCTAACGATGGGGAAAAAGGATAAAGACGTTGTCATATCAGCAGAAAGAGTAAAGAGAAAGCTCATGTGTTAATGGTTTCCTGCTTAGAGTAACCAACAAGCTCATGTATTAAATACTGTATGCTCTTTTCATCTGATTAATTCATCTCTTTAAGCCAAATTTTTTCACATCATGGAACTAATCTAACACTATTCACATTTTATTTTAACTTTTCACCTATGTCAGATAATTTATGCTACAATCAAGAGCACTTCTGGGGTGGGGACAGGGTAAGGTGGAAGCCAGGCCAAAGAGAAGGTGCCTGCC
Organism: Neotragus pygmaeus; assembly: GCA_006410875.1. Lineage (NCBI taxonomy): Eukaryota > Metazoa > Chordata > Mammalia > Artiodactyla > Bovidae > Neotragus > Neotragus pygmaeus. Next base: position 33,182 of record SJYV01013470.1, on the reverse strand, counting down.
AGCCCCAGGTGATATGAAGGCAGTCTCATGTGACACTTTAGCAATGACCTGCTTTCTTTCCTGAAATTGTCTGCTGCCCATATTTTTGGCAATTCCAGTGCCCTCTGCAGCATACAAACGGAAAGATGAAAGGTCAAACTTAAAACAGGTATAAAAAAGGTCCACTTACAGAATCATTAAATACAAGAACATCAAAGCTACCAGAGTCACTGCAAAGTGCTACATATGAACCTCTTCATCTGTGTTACTTGGTGATTGCGGCGGGAGCGGGGGGGCTGGTGCCTGGGAGTCACATGACCACCTCACTGGTAATTCTTCCGTACTAGTTTAGACACTAAAGTGTCTAAAGACACTAAACTATAGTTTGGTGGGCCTCCTTCCTACCTCTCCTGTGCTTTTACAGAAAACTCAATGCATTGGTCAGTGATGTTTATCCAGCCTCTATGGTGTGCCAGGTAGCATGCCTAGAAGAGAGGTCAAGAGGATGAAGCAAACCTAGTTCCAGCCTCCAAAGAACTCAGTCCAACAGAAGGGTCAGACAAGTGAGCAGAGACGTGCCTTGCGCCGTCTAATTTCAGCTAATGTCCTGCGTGTATGTGTGTCAACCATGATGGTCCTGTGTTTCATTGTGTTAAAGTAGCTAAAACTGACAGTTCTAGAGAGGTAGATGAACCTAGAACATGAGTGTAGTCTGAAAGAGAAAAACAAATATTCCATATTAACGCATATATATGGCATCTTGAAAAGTGGTGCTGATGAACCTAAAAATGGGAAGAAATAGAGCCGTAGGCATAGAGAACAGACCTTTGGATACAGCATGGTCAGGAGAGGGTGGGACAAATTGAGAGAGTCGCGCTGAAATATAGACATCATCATGTGTCAACTAGATAACTAATGATGAGTTGCTGTATAAGACAGGGAGCTCAGCCTGGTGCTCTGTGACAGCCTAGGGTAGGGATGGGGTGAGGGGTAGGTGGGAGGTTCAAGAGGGAGGGAGCATATGTATTTTTTTAAAAGAAGAAAATATTTCCTTTTAATAATTTTTTTTTAAGTTCCTAAGACTGAAAGAGAGAATGGGCTTGATAACTGCAAGTCTGAAATGAGCCAGTCTCTTAGATGGCAATAGCAGCTCTCACAAAAGACATAGCAGAAAGGAATGTTCTAGTGGAAAACGGAGCCAGCTGAGCACCCAGCGTCCTGGCGATGACCCTGGTGTACAGGTGGCCAAATGGTTGGGGCAAGTCCCTTGCCTGCCCTGGGCACACATCCCTCCAGCATCCAGAGTCTGGGATGAGACATGTCAAGATCGGCTCCAGCTGTTCTCAGAGGGTCCAGAGGAGCACAGAGCACCCTGGGGTCACCTCCCTCCCTCGTTATACCCACTCTCAGTTGGCAGCGTCATCCGGGCCACGGAAAGGGTGTTTGAGGAGGAGAACATACAAACACTGATGGAACACCCAACGTGGCCCGGGCGGTTGAGGCAGGTGAACCTGGGTGGGTGGGGGACACGGTGGCCTCAGTGCACTTAGACAGGAGGGTAGGCACAAAATGGAAAGAACCAAGAGGGAATTTCTGTAAGTAAAATGGGCCAGAGTTTTTGTAATCTGAGCAGCAGAATCAATTAAGGAACTTTTAATACAGATTTTGATACAGATGTTAGTACTGTTGGAAGAAGAGATGCCTTAATAAGTAAGGAGCAAAAACCAAAGCCTTAAAGCAGGATTTTTCAGCTTGTGCACTAGCGGCTCTTCGGGCTGGGTAATTCCTTACTGTGGAGGCTGCCCTGTATATTGTAGGATGTTGGACAGCATCTCTCATCTCTACTTACTAGATGCCAGTAAGACCCTCCCACCAACAATGACAGCTGTGAACACCAAAAATATCTCCAGACATTGCCACTGTCTTCTGGGGGAAAACCACCTCCGACTGAGAATCACGGTCTTAAAGGAACAGACTGAAGCATTTCATTCCATCAATATGCTTTGACCATCCATGAGACTCCATAAATGAAATCAAAAGGCAACAATACGGGAAAATATGTACAACCTACTACATAGGACTAAACCCTTTATAATACAAATTCCTAGACATCAATTAGAGAGAAAAGCCTCAGTAAAAAGGACAAAGAAATAAGCAATATTCAGAATGATTTGCAAAGAATCATGCCATTTTTACATTATTGTTAAACACAAAACACAATATTATGTGTTTGTTTATTGGTAGGTGGCTAAGTGGTAAAGAATCTGCCTGCCGATGCAGGAGACACAGGTTCAATCCCTGGGTTGGGAAGATTCCCTGAAAAAGGAAATGGCAATGCACTCTAGTATTCTTGCCTGGAAAATCCCATGGACAGAGGAGCCTGGCGGGCTATATATATAGTCCATGGGGTTGCAAGAGTCAGACATGACTTAGCCACTAAACAACAACAACTCTTTGTTTAAGTACAAAAACAAACTTTTAAAAGTAGTAGGGACCATTGTTTAAGCTGAAGAATCCTCTAAGGGACATTATAAAATACAGATTCCCTGGCCACAAGCTGTGAATGAAATACTGAGGACGAGGCCTAGAAACCTTTATCTTTCAACATTCTCCAGATGATTCTGGAGCACTATTCCTAAAACCAAAATTCAGAATTTGTCTGTGTAAACCAGGGGTTGGCAAATTACAACCACAGGCTGGAGCCAGTTTGTTTCTGTAAATAAAGTTTTATTGGAACATGGCCACGGCCATCTGTTCATATTTTACTGCTTTTGCACAACATCGGCAGAATCTGGCCCACAAAGTCTATACAATATTTATTATCTGGGCCTGGAGTTTGCCAATCCCTGACCCAGAAAAGATGAATCTGAGGATTCACAAAAGGAAGAAAACAAATAGGTGGGCTCCTCTAGGAAGACTTCAGAGAAGAAGATAAACTTGAATAGGGCCATGATAAAGTTGCTAGCAATTCCATCTAATTGTTTCTCCATACCCAACTTCCTTTACTAGAGTCGTATGCACTATGAGATTCAATCGCAGAGGGACCTTTCACAATACAGCTTAAGGTAGAAAAGGGATCGGATGTTCTTTTTTTTCCTGTGCTTTTTGTTTTATACTGAAGGATAGCTGATTAACAGGGCTTCTCTGGTGGCTCAGTGGTCAAGAATCCACCTGCCAGTGCTGGAGACTTGGGTTCAATCCCTGGGTCAGGAAGATCCCCCGGAGAAGGAAATGGCATTCCATTCCAGTAGTCTTCCCTGGGAAAACCTGTAGACAGAGGAGCTTGGTGGGCTCAGTCCATGGGGTCATAAAAGAGTCAGACATGACTTAGCAACTAAAAAACAACAAAAATAGCTGATTAACAATGTTGTGAAAATTTCAGGTGGACAGCAAAGGGACTCAGCCATACAGACAGGAACACACTGCTACACCCAGACGTCATTTCAGTTCTTCATATCATGTTTCTCCACCCAAAAGAGAAATTGCACTGGTTAGAAATGTCATCTTCATGCTGAAAGACAAACTAACATTGTTGGGGTCCAACTGTCATAGTATTTTTGTCTTAAAAATGAATTTTTCCCACTTTCTTCAATAAAGATCTCAACTATATTCCAACACCAACTGCTTACCCACTGGGAGTAAAAATGTGTGGGAAAAAAAAAAAAAAACATTATAATGCTTATGCCAGTAGTAGTCTTGGCCAAGAAATGCATCCCATGAATTTTTTTTCCCAAATCCAAATAACAAAAATGTTCATTCACTTTAAAGAAACAAGAACTATATATCTTTGTGTGTGTGTGTGTGTGTGTGTGTGTGTGTGTGTGCACACGCGCAAGCGTGCATGTGTGTGCTCAGTTGCTCGGTCCTGCCTGACTCTTTGCTACCTGATAGACTGTAGCCCACCAGGCTCCTCTGTCCATGGGATTTCCCCAGTAAGAATATTGAAGTGGGTTTCTATTTCCTTCTGCAGGAGTTCTTCCTGATCCGGGGATCAAATCTGAGTCTCCTGCATTAGTAGGTGGGTTCTTTACCACTGAGCCACCAGGGAAGCCCATATATCTTAGCGAAATACACTAAGGAAACAATTCCCATGTGTTCTGATATTGCTTTATTTCTGTATTAGGAACTTTAAATTACTTGAAAAATTATTCCTGGACTGATCTGGGCAGCCCATTTCTACCCACCCTCCTACTCCCCCAGTTTAGCGTCACTTTCTTAAAATCAGCCTGTCCTGGTTTTTGCATGCGGATTGAGTCACATCTGTAAGTAAGCCGAAAGGAAATTGCAAGCAGAATTCAGACTTTTGACATGAAATGAGTCCATTAAAAATAAACCACTACCTATCTAATTACTTTCCAACTTTTCTACAGAATCTCTTTAAAACCTGATACTTTGGGAAATTACCTTGAAATTGCACTCCTTTTGCTGTAGTCGAGGTAACACCGACAGTCAATACTCATACTGATGAATCTTTAATCCCTGTTCCTTGCAGATATATCAAAATTAAATAACTCTTCTTCAAAAACTTGGCAAACCCTCTGTCGCTTGTGTTCTTACTCAACTACATTCTTAAGGGTAACATTCAGCTGCATTTACTGCCATAGGCACACCAGCCTCAGTGAAATACTTCTTGTCTTGTTTTTCTTTGAATCATTTAGAGATCATTTTTTTGAATTAGAAACTCACAGAACAATTTCAGCGCATATATTCTTGTTCCCTCTCTCATCAGAGACACTCAGACCTCCAAGCAAACTCTTTTGACAAAACAATGTCACGAATACAGGAACTATGTCAACTTTTACCTCCTTGCTTATTCACCAAAAGGAGCCTGCAGCAAAATGGGAATTAAATAGCTTATGAAGATCATATAATCATCTCAACCAATGCGGGAAAACTGTTTTATTAAATTCAACATCCATTTACAGTGAAGACAGTTATAAAACTAGGAATAGAGGAGAACTTCTTTATTCTGATAAAGAGTATCTATTAATACCAAAAAAAACCCTTCAGAATGTAGTAGTTATCAGTGAAATGTTGTAAAGTTTCTCTCTGAAGTTGAGACCAAAAGAAGGAATCAGCTTTCACCACCTCCACTGAACATTACATTCAAGGTCCTAGCCAGTGCAAGGAAGCAAGAGTAAAAAGAAGTTATAAAGACTGAATAGGAACAAAAGTGTCATAATGCACAGACTATGTGATTATGCATGCAGGTAAGTTATTAGAATATGGAACTTCATCAGGTTTGCTAGATACAAGGTCAACATTAAAAAAAATTTTTTTAAGAACAATTGCATCTCTATGTATCAGAAACAGAAAAAAAATAAAATCTTCTTAAAAATGTGGTCTACAATATTTTTTAAACCCTTAGGAATAAATCAACCTGAAGAAGTACATGGCCTCAACAGAAAGCTATAAAATAGTGAAGCATTATTTAGAGAAATTAAAGACAGTATATAGAAGTAGAGAATCTAGTTAGGGACCAGAATACTCATTTTTACAAAGATTCCAATTTTCCCCCAAGACCTACAGATTGAACGCAACTCCAAAAAAAATCAAAACGGCGTTTCTTTGTTCTTCTGTAAAATGTCCGTAAATAGCCCAGACAGTCCTAAATAAGAACAATGGAGGAGGGGTTGCTCTCCCACCTCATAAACTTTAACACTATACTAATTAGGAGACTAGAACAGAGAATCAAAAAACAGAATAACCATATGGACACTTCATTATTGGACTAGAATAGTGTGATAAATATAGTCCTTTCAATAAATTGATAACCATATGAGGGAAAAAATTAAGCTTAGCTCCTCCATCACAACAGATACAAAGATAAATTGCAAGTGATCTGAAACTAATATAGATTAATTATACTTCAATTAAAAATTTTTCTAACTTGGAAAGTTTCTAAAATATTTCTAAATAAGTTATATTAATTAATTAAATACATACAGGCTTCCCTGGTGGCTCAGATGGTAAAGAATCTTCCTGCAATATAGGGGACCTAGGTTTGATCTGTGGGTCAGGAAGATTCCTTGGAGAAGGAAATCAAAATCCATCCCAGTATTCTTGCCTGGAGAATCCCATGGACAGAGGAGCCTGGCAGCCTACAGTATGAGGTTACAAAGGGTCAGACAGGACCGAACAACTAACACACACACATAAATACATGCAACTGGATAGATGACAGATAGGTAGATAGAGGACTGTAATCTAAACATACACGCATGAGATACGCAGACAGTGTGCTATGAAAAACAGAGAATAGGGCAGTGAACTCACTACGGGACTCTAAGAAGTCTTCCTGTGTGAAGTATCAAGGGTTAAAGAGGGGCTACCCAAGGAAAGAAGAACAAGAAAGAACAAGTACAAAGTCCCTGAGGTGGTAAGTGGGTGGGGTGAGGGGAGAACTACAGATGGTTCTATATAACTGGAGAACACACCACCGGTCTGCCAAGGAGTTTTAAAACCAGATTTTGCTCAAAAGGATGATGACCAGTTGGTAGCACCTGGCCTTTGGTTCTGAAGGCAAATCAATCATGAGTTTTAAGCAAGGATAGGAGAGAGGATGTATTCTAGATAAATCCCTCTAGTAAGAATGGGATGATGTACTTGAGGAGGTCAACCTGGAGACACAAGGATGTATCAGGAAACCACTATCACCAGCCAGTTGAGAAGGGATGTGAGTCATGTCTAGGGTTGGGTCAGCATAGTTGGAAATGTGAAGGCAAGCTGGAGAATCCGTAGGATTGGAGGCTAACTGATTGGGTATGACAGGTGAGAGAGGAAAGGGGCTGTGTGGAGGAACTCCTGGGATCTGGCCTGGACAAGCAGGTAAACGGTAGAGTCACTCATTGAAACACAGGTTTCAGAAAGAAGAGCAAGTTTATGAAGGAACAAGGAGCCGTGGTTTTTGGTTTAGGGAAGAAACATATTTGGGTGTGTAAGAAACATGGAATAGGGGTGTCCTTAAGAGATTGTCAGTAAAATCTGGGGCTCATGGGGAAGGGATGAGTTGATGTTCCTAATTACCAGAATATTGGGGAGGGGGACAGGGGAACCCTGCATACATGCACGATCATTGAGGCGGAGCCTCAGAGAGGTTGGGAAGGGTCCACTGAAGGAGATAGGAAACCATGAGCACAGAGAAGAAAAAAAGAGGTTACAAGCAAAAGAATCAAAATTTGTTGAGGGCCCATGTATGTCTCAGGCTTCCCAGATAGAGCTAATGATAAAGAACCCACCTGCCAATGCAGAAGATATAAGAGATGCAGGTTCAAACTTTAGTATTCTTGCCTGGAGAATCTCATGGACAGAAGAGCCTGGTGAGCTACAGTCCATAGGGTCACAAAGAGTCAGACATGACTAAAGCAACTTAGCACACACTCATGTGTAAGGCAATGGCACCCTACTCCAGTACTCTTGCCTGGAAAATCCCATGGATGGAGGAGCCTGGTAGGGTGCAGTCCATGGGGTCGCTGAGGGTCAGGCACGACTGAGCGACTTCATTTTCACTTTTCACTTTCATGCACTGGAGAAGGAAATGGCAACCCACTCCAGTGTTCTTGCCTGGAGAATCCCAGGGATGAGGGAGCCTGGTGGGCTGCCGTCTATGGGATCACACAGAGTCAGACACGACTGAAGTGACTTAGCAGCATGTATGTCTCAATTCATCTGCTCTTAACAATCCAATGAAACAGATCCCATTCTCGTTTTATCTGGGGGAGCTAAGGCTTAGAACAGTCAAGCAGCTGGTCCAAAATCACACATAGTAGGTGTCAGAGCCGAGATTTGAACCCAAGGCTGAGCGACTCCAAATTGTAACTCTTTCCCACATACCCTGGAGAAAGGAAAGGCTATCCACTCCAGTATTCTGGCCTGGGGAATTCCATGGACTGTAGAGTCCACGGGGTTGCAAAGAGTCAGGGACAACTGAGCAACTTTCACTTTCACTTTCCCGTATTCCAGAGCCTCTTATTTTATCTCATCAGGTCAGTGAGTGAGTTTCAGAAGGAGAGTATGGCTGACAACCAGAGGCCACAAGGGGAGGGTAACATGATTACTGGAAAGTGGACCCTGGATTTGACACTGGCCACGTGACAAGGGCAGTTTGGGCAGCTCAAGGGGTCAGAGGCCACCTTCCAGTGAGTCAGGAAGAGGATGGAAGACACTCAGGACACTGCGGGAGAGAGGGGATCTGGCTCCAGTCAGCTGTGAAGGGCTTCAGGTTAAACAGACCCCAAACCCAGCTCATCAGACCTTAGAAAGAATAAGAACTGAGCCCACTCAGCTTAGAGAGAGAAGAAGCCTGCCCAGAGGCCCGGGTTCATGGTTCTCTTCAACATCCAATTCTGCTCACATAAAATGTGAGACGCCTGAAGGCATGCCCAGGAGTGTGGAATCCATAGGATTCCGCAACCCGTCCAGGCAGGGTGAAGAACTATGACACGTCCGATTTTCATTAGCATTTATTCTGGCAAACAGCCCCCAGGAAAACTTCTAGGAATGTGTCTGCTGGATGAACCACAAGCTGACCAAGTTTCTGGAATGCACAAAAGAGCAAAGTCTAAACCCCAAGAACACAAACAAGTGGAGCTGTCCTACCCAGATAAATTCAGAGAAAGCATAGCATGTGACGTGCCCACAGCAGAGAACCAAGGTGCGGGGCCTCGAGGATGTAACCTAGACAGGTCACACTGGCAGTGAGAGAGGATATGGGGGAAGCTGACTTTTATCCTGAGAGGAACTAGTTCATTAAAGTCAGGGGTGGAACTCTCCGCAAGTGTGTGGGACTACACGTTTCTGATTGACATTTCCCAACCATCAAGTGAAAGAAGCACATTTTGTTTACGTCCCCTTTTAAATTGTCATCAGAAATGTCTTGGCCACCTGCCAACTTTCTAACCAGTGTCACAACCTGAGACACACACCCTCAGTGTTTCCTGAGATGGACAGGTAACTGCCCTCGGCAGGAGACCCTAGTAAATACCATCCTGCTGAGAGCAGTGTCAGCTGAACCCCTCTTTTTTTTTTTTTGCCTTTTCTGACTTTTTAATTAAAGTGAGCTGATTTACAACATTGCATGAGTTTTAGGAACTGCACTCTTATTTTGAGAATTTCCTGCACCCAGCATTCATGACATGGTTAGATGGCATCACCGACTCAATGGACATAAGTTTGAGCAAGCTCTGAGAGTTGGTGGTGGACAGGGAAGCCTGGCATGCTGCAGTCCATGGGGTTGCAAAGAGCGACTGAACTGAAATGAGCATTCCCCTTCCTGAAAGATCCCAGAAGCTGCTGGCAAAGATGATGGCACCAGCCTGCCTTTGCCCAAAAGTAAACTCAGTGTTCCTTCTTGACTTTCCTCCTAGATGATGGAGCAGCACACAGATTCCGTGAAGATGCTCCAGCCACACAACAGCCATGCAGAAGCCACAGGGAAGTCAGCAACAGCCCAAATACAGCAGCCTCTGTTATTCCAATGGGTTTGGTTGCCATCTTGGAAACTCTGGGAAGACAATGACATGTATTATACTAGACTGGGGACTCGAGTCAGTCCCCCTCTTTCAAAAGAGCATCCAAGTGCCCTAAACCATGCAACCTTTTTGGTACAACCACACCCCAGTCATTAAAGGTCTATTTAGAGTTGAAAAAAAAAGATCCTTTAACATTTGTTGGGGGCCCCAAAGTAGTCTCCAAATATTAACATGTGTTGATTTCTTTATTATTAAATTAGGTATAAATGACAAATGATACTTCTGTGGGGTAGCAAGGAGCTGCAAAACCAGGCACATAGTGGGTATTCCCTAAATATCTATTGAAACTGGGGAGGACCTTGCTTTCATTTGGATCATTCTTCACGCAGTCTGCCAGGCCTGAGAGCCCAGGATCCTTAAGAAAACTTGGGGCAGAACTTATCCACAGTCACCTTGGCTCTCACTCTAAGCTCTAAAGCGCTCTATACGCTTGTCTACCTGCGTGGCCTCCTGACTACGCTGATGTGTGCTTTTCTCTCTGCAGGCATAAAAATTCCCTCTGCTCTGTTTTCAGTTTTTCTAAATTTAAGTGGAAGTAGCTGCTCTGATTTTAACAGCCATCTGCTCCAGAGATGAGGACAAGGGTCAGTGGCTCTGAGGCTAAATCTCAAGTCCATTGTCCAGCTTCATTCACCTGGAGGTAAGCCTTAAGTGGCGCTAATGATAAAGAACCCGCCTGCCAATGCAGAAGACATAAGAGACTCAGGTTCAATTCCTGGATAGGGAAGATGCCTTGGAGGAGGAAACGGCAACCTACTCTGGTATTCTTGCCTGGAGAATCTCATGAACAGAGGAGTCTGGCAGGCTGTAGCCCATGGGGTAGCAAAGAGTGGGACATGACTGAAGCGACTTGGCACATACACAAAAGCCTTCTAGAATGAGCAGCCTTCATACAGAGATCTTCACTAAGAAAGAAAGCTAGGAAGGAAAAAAAGATGAAATTCAAGTCACCAACAGCAAGGCCTAGATTGTCATTCAGCTGCTATGTTGTGTCTGACTCTTTGTGACCCCACAGGCTGCAGCACACCAGGCTCCCCTGTCCTCCACTATCTCCCAGAGTTTGCTAAAATTCATGTCCATTGAGTCAGTGATGTTATCTAACCATCTCATCCTCTGCTATCCCTTTCTCCTTTTGTCTTCAACCTTTCCCAGCATCAGAGTCTTCCAAAGAGTCAGCTCTTCGCAAAGACGGTCAAAGTGTTGGAACTTCAGCGTCAGTCCTTCCAATGAATATTCAGGGTTGATTTCCTTTAGGATTGATTTGTTTGATCCCCTTGCAGTCCAAGGATCATTCCCTAGATATCCATTAGCAATTGTTTTTAAATCCACAAAAGCCAAATACCCCCAAAGAGCATGCGTGCTCAGGTTAGTCATCTTAGGACATGGTTGGAAAGAAGCTCTCTGATTGGCTAACATCTACTACCAGGCCATTTTTTTTTTTTCCCCTTGAGGAAGCTGAGAGGGTCTTAAACATGAAAGATGAAAGAAAGCTAATAAAGGGATAGAACAGGCTGAGAGTGAATGAGGTCATCCATGGAAGCCCTGTCAACCAGAAACAGCCATGAGCTGTGACACCCAGACGAAGAGGAAAGTAACGAATAGAGATTAGAGTGTCTACAACCTGGGAGCTAGGGCAGGAGGGGCGGCGGCAGCTTATTCGCTAAGTTGTGTCCAACTCTTGTGAGCCCATGGACTGTAGCCCACCAGGCTCCTCTGCTCATGGGATTCTCCAGGTGAAAATACTAGAGTGGCTTGCCATTTCCTTCTCCAGGGGATCTTCTTGACCCAGGAATCAAACCCAGGTCTCCTGCATTGCAGGCAGATTCTTTACCAACTGAGCTGTGAGGGCAGGAGGGGAGAACAAGGATAGAAAGCCGCCACCACCATAACTGTGCAGCCCTGTGAACACGGGACTGTTTTACCTGGAAATAGAAGAAAGAACATTCAAAGTGCATTTCAGGGCATTGTCTTTAAGACACAGAGCAGTTTTCTCAATCATGACAAGATAAACCTTAAGTCAGTAGAGAGCTGACACCTGTGTAGTTATGTCTACAGAAGCAATAAAACAGACATGCTGTAGTTTCAAAGACACTCAATTCATACAAATGATCTCTTTAAAAACACAAATATTTAGTATTTCCAATTAAGTTATGAAATTAGAAGGGTAGAAAAATCAAACTGGAAAAATAGTCAGCAGGCATAACCATGAGAATTAAGGGTTTTTCAGCAAACTCATTTTTGAGCACAGAGCATCTTCTGAACTGTTTTAGTATGTTGATGAAACCAATCACATTTACTAATGTTTTCCAAGTTGGACCATGTGAATTAAGTTACTGCATAAAGATTATAGACACCGTGATTTTTCTGGCATATGTAATACAGACACACAGAAAATAAAAGCTTAATTGATGGAATTTTCATTACTCAGGACTTTTATTATATCAGATTAAACTGATGGGCAGACCCTTCTCTGGCTAAATACATTTAACAATTTTAGATAATATAGAGTATAGTTTAATTCAAAGGTGAACTTTAAAAGGAGACAGGGGAGAAGGAGAACCCTCAAGTCTCAGAAATGATAAGAGAAGAGGACTCGAAACCAGAGCCATTAGCTGTTCATTGACCAAGGGGTTATGGACCTAGAATAAGACCTAGGGACTGGGGAGCTGAACTCTAGAAATCACACAGGGATGGAAAAGTGGCCATGAGCCCAGGAGACATAGCAGAGCTATACCTGAGTCCATAGTGAAGCCTCTTAGGGTCATGCTGCCTGCTTAAAAAAAGGCTAGTGATCTGGAGATCCCACAGGGGAAACAGCTGAAAACCTGGCATAGCTTCAGGGCTTGGGGATGAAAAAATAGTTGTCCAGAAGTAGCCAAGACCTTCCATAAAAATATTCAGTGAAATTGACAACAGTCCCTTGATATGGAATCCTAAGCCAAGAAATGCACATTTAAAAACTTGATCAGAACCAACAGAGTGATGGAGTGACGCTTTCACAACAGAGTACAAGACTCACACACACATGTGCACACACTGACACATACTGTAATGAGCTCACAATCCAAAATTACAATTCCACAAGGAAACAAACCACCATCAGCATGTAGAACTGCAGGTAAAATTCAACAGAATCCTTTCCCTTACTGCATGAACATACATTTATATATCTTAGGATAAAATAGATGCTTATTCCCAAATGCCAAAGAATGTTCAAATTGCAGCACAACTGCACTCTTTTCATATGCTAGCAAGGTAATGCTCGAAATCCTCCAAGCTGGGCTTCAGGAATACATGAACCTAGAATTTCCAGAGGTACAAGCTGGGTTTAGAAAAGGCAGAGGAACCAGACATCAAATTGCCAACATTCGTTGGATCAGAGGGAAAGCGAAGGAATCCTGGGGCAGAGGGTGCGGGGGGGGATCTACTTCTGTTTCACCAACTATGCTAAAGTCTTTGACTGTGTTGCTGTTCAGTCACTCAGTTGTGTCTGACTCTTTGTGACCCCATGGACTGCAGTACATCCGGCTTCTGTGTCCTTCACCATCTCCCAGAGTTTGCTCAAATTCCTGTCCATTGAATTGGTGCTATAATCCAACCATCTCATCCTCTGTCGTCCCCTTCTCCTGCTGCCTTCAATCTTACCCACTATCAGGGTCTTTTGCAATGAGTCACTCTTCACATCAAGTAGCCAAAGCATTGATGCTTCAGCTTCAGCATCAGTCCTTCCAATGAATATTCAGTATTCACTGTGTGGATCACAACAAACTGTGGAAAATTCATAAAGAGATTGGAATACTAAGCCATCTTAATTGGTTCTGAGAAATCTTTATGCAGATCAAGAAGCAACACTTAGAACCAGACATGGAAAAACAGACTTGTTCAAACTTGAAAAGGAGTACATTAAGGCTATATATTGTCTCTCTGCTTATTTAACTTCTATGCAGAGTACATCATGCAAAATGCATGGCTGGATAAAGAACAAGCTGGAATCAAGATTTTGGGGAGATATCAACCTCAGATATGCAGATGATACCCCTCTAATGGCAGAAAGTAAAGAGGAACTGAAGAGCCTCTTGATGAGGATGAAGGAGGAGACTGAAAAACCTGACTTAAAACTCAATACTCAAAACACAAAGATCATGGCTTCTGGTCCCATCACTTCATGTAGATGGGGAAAAAGTAGAAGCAGTGACAGAATTTATTTTCTTGGGCTCCAAAATCACAATGGATGGTGACTGCAGCCATGAAATTAAAAGATACTTGTTCTTTGGAAGGAAAGCTATGACAAATCTAGATAACATATTAAAAAGCAAAGACATCACTTTGCTGATGAAGGTCCACACAGTCAAAGCTATGGTTTTTCTAGTAGTCATGCACTGATGTGAGAGCTGGATAATAGAGAAGATTGAGCGCTGAAGAAATGATATTTTGAAATTGTGGTGCTGGAGAAGACTCTTGAGAGTCCTTTGATCTGCAAGAAGATCACACCAGTCAATCCAAAAGGAAATCAACCCTGAATATTCACTGAAAGGAAAGATGCTGAAGCTGAAGCTCCAACACTTTGGCCACCTGGTGTGAAGAGCCAACTCATCTGAAAAGACTCTGATGCTGGGAAAGATTGAGGTCAAGAAGAGAAGTGAGTGACAGAGAGTGAGATAGTTGTATGGCATCACCAACTTGATGGATATGAGTTTGAGCAAACTCTGAGAAATACTGAAGGACATGGAAGTTTGATGCACCGCAGTCCATGGGGTCATGAAGAGTCAGACACAACTTAGCGTCTGAACAATAACACAAGATGCTTACAGTATATTTGAAACATTTGGAGGATTCCCCACTTAACTTCCTTGATAAACTGGCCTGACACTTTTGATAAGAGGGTTTCTACCAAAGAATACCAATAGCTTATAATAGCTAAGATTATGAGTATTTACACTGGGCATTGCACAGTTCTCAGTGTTTTTCATGTTTTAACTCATTTCATTTTCACTATAACTCTACCAAGTAAACAGAATTATCTGCATATATATCAGGCTCGGAGAATTATAATACCGGTCCATGGTCATCAGCTAATATGTAAGAATACTAATCCAGGGAATTCCCATGAGGTCCACCGGTTAGGACTCTGCACTTTCACTGCCTTCAGCCCAAGTTCAAGTTTGGACAACTAAGATTTCAAAAGCTATGTGGTACATAAAAAATAATAATAATAAATAACCATTAATCTAGGTCAAAAGACACAATTCCAACTCAAACCTCATGTCCTTTCTTTCCTAATTTGTCAAATTGATTTAAAAACTTAAATGGAAGATGAAAGGACTAAGTATTTCCAAGATAATTTGAAAAAAATAAGGATACATTTTCCCGATCAGATATAAAAATTTACTAGATGTCTATAATCATTGTAAGAGTATAGTACCGATACAAAGATAGACAAATTAAACAGTGCATCATAAAAGAGAGCAGAAACTTAGCATATAAAGGAACGTATTATATAACAGGAAAGGCATTAAAAATCAGTGCAGGAAGGATAAAGTATTTAGTAACTGGTGCTCAAATAACCGCTGATCCCTGTAGCTAAAATAAATATGTAACTCATGCCATATATATCCATATAAAAATGAATTCCAGATGGATTGATATTAGAACGCCAAAATATATAAATTGAAAACTTTTATATCAGGGGTCTATAAACTACAGCTCACAGACCAAATCTGGCCCATTATCTGATTTTTGTACAAAAGTCTTATGGGGATGCAGTTATTCCCACTAGTTTACATATTGCCCGTGGCTGCTGGCATAGAGTTGAGCAGTTGCAACAGAGAAAATGTGGGCAGCAAAACCTAAAATATTTACTCTCTGGCTCTCTGCTGAAAGATTTGTTGATTTCTGTTCTAGATGAAAATATAGGAGACTATTTTCATGATATCAAAGTCCAAAAGAATCTCTCTAGAGCAAGATAAAATATGAATATATTAAACTGAATAAAAATTTAAATAAATGAACCAGAGTTACATCTGACAACCATGGGGAAAAAAACACAATAGTGAGTGAAAAAAAAATCAAGTTGCAAGACAGATGCAGAATGACTCTTCTATGGACATTTTATATCTGTGTTGTAAAAATATGAAAATGCAGAGAGAAAGCTTACATATCATCAACTCAGAATATCAATTCTTTCTGGAGAGAGAGGAAGGTAAATAGGGTCAGGGAGGAGTTTGCAGCTTACAAAATTAATACACAGAAATCTGGTGCATTTCTATACATTAACAATAAAAGATCAGAAACACAAATTAAAAAATAATCCCAATTAAGTTCCGTCACTCAGTCGTGTTCGACTCTTTGCGACCCCATGAATTGCAGCACGCCAGGCCTCCCTGTTCATCACCAACTCCCGGAGTTCACTCAGACTCACGTCCATCGAGTCAGGGATGCCATCCAGCCATCTCATCCTCTGTCATCCCCTTCTCCTCCTGCCCCCAATCCCTCCCAGCATGAGAGTATTTTCCAATGAGTCAACTCTTTGCATGAGGTGGCCAAATCAGAAAGAATAAGATATCTAGGAATAAACCTACCTAAGGAGGCAAAAGACCTGTGGTCTGAAAACCGTCAGACACTGATGAAAACAATCAGAGATGACACAAATAGATGAAGAGATATACCATCTTCTTGGATTGGAAGAATAAATATTGTCAAAATGCCTATATTATCCAAAGCAATCTACAGATTCAATGCAATCCCTAATTATCAATGGCATTTTTCCCACAACTAGTACAAAAAATTTTTAATTTGTATGGAAACACAAAAGAGCCCCAGTAACCAAAGTGATACAGAAAAAGAAAAAAAAAAAGAAAGAAAGAAAGAAACAGAGCCAGCTAAATCAGGCTCCCTGAGTTCAGACTACACTACAAAGCTATCAGAATCAATCATATACACACTTCACTGAATTCATTGATGAGCTTTAGTAGTTTTCTCATAGCATCTTTAGTATCTTTAGTATCTCATAGCATGTACAGTATCTTGTCATCTGCAAACATATTAGGGCTGGTGGGCTTTAATTGCCAACATCTGCTGGATCATGGAAAAAGCAAGAGAGTTCTAGAAAAACATCTATTTCTGCTTTATTGACTATGCCAAAGCCTTTGACTGTGTGGATCACAAGAAACTGTGGAAAATTCTGAGAGAGATGGGAATACCAGACCACCTAACCTGCCTCTTGAGAAATCTGTATGCAGATAAGGAAGCAGCAGTTAGAACTGGACATGGAACAACAGACTGGTTCCAAATAGGAAAAGGAGTACATCAAGGCTGTATATTGTAACCTTGCTTATTTAACTTCTATGCAGAGTACATCATGAGAAACGTTGGACTAGAAGAAACACAAGCTGGAATTAAGATTGCCAGGAGAAATATAAATAACCTCAGATATGCCTATGACACCACCCTTATGGCAGAAAGTGAAGAGGAACTAAAAAGCCTCTTGATGAAGGTGAAATTGGAGAGTGAAAAAGTTGGCTTAAAACTCAACATTAAAAAAACTAAGATCATGGCATCCCGTCCCGTCACTTCATNTTCCTCAACTTGATAAAGAACATCTATGAAAACCTACAGCTAGCATATTTAATAATGAAAGACTGTTTCCTCCCTAAGTACAGAAACAAAACAAAGATATCCATACTACTTCTATTTAACTTTGTACTGGAGGTTCTAACCAATACAATAAGGTAATAAATAGATGGAAATTAGATTAGAAAAAAATAAGTAAAATTGTCTTTATTTGAAAACATGATTATAGAAAATTCAATGAAATTTATAAAAAAGCTATTAGAACTAATATGTGAGATTATTAAGGTTGCAGGATAAAGGATCAATATACAAAATCAATTTCATGTCTATATAATCAGAAATTAACATTAAAAAACAGTTATAATAATCATAAAACAATGAAATAGTGATAAATCTGACACAAGATATTAAAGACCTATACAATGAGGACTATAAAGCACTGCTGAGTAAATGGAGAGAAATACCATGTTCATGGATTAGCAATTAGCTGATTCTAAAATTCATATGGAAATGCCAAGACCCATGCATAAGCAAAACAATGTTCAAAAAGAACAGAAGTTGGAGGATTAACATTACCTAATTTTAAGACTTACATAAAAGGCCACAGTAATCAAGAAAATATGGTACAGGCATCAAGGTAGACAAGTGGAGCAATGGAAGAGAACAGAAAATCCAGAAATAAGCTAAAAAAATCTATGGAAAATGGATAGTGACAAAGAGGCCAAAGCCATCTACAAAGGAAGGATAGTCTTTTTAACAAATGAAGCTAGAATAATTGTCTATCCATAAGCCAAAAAATTTATTATTTGATCCATATATTTTACCATATAACAAAATGAAGCTGTATCATAGATCCAAGTGTAAAACTTAAACTATAAAATTATAGAAACACAAGAGAAAAAGTTTCTGACATCAGTTTAGGCAAAGACTTCTTATATGACACTAAATATTAGTTATGTGATACTAAAAGCAAAATCTATGAAAGAAACATTGATAAAATGGACTTCATCAAAATGAAAAACTTCTGTTCTTCAAAAAGATACAGTTAAGAGTATGAAATGATAAGCCACAGACAGGGAGAAAATATTTGCAAGGCATATATCTATTAAAGTACTTGAATCCAGATATACAAGGAATGTTCAAAATGCAGTAATGAAAAAATCAACTCAATTTAAAAATGGGCAAAAGATTTGAACAAATATTTTATGGAAGAAAAACAACACAGATGGCAAATAAGCATGAAAAGATGCTCAACGTCATTAGTCAGCAGGGAAATTCAAATTAAAACTGCAATGGCATATTATATACCTATTAGAAAGACTAAAACTAAAAGGACTGGCCATAGCAAGTACTGGTGAGGATGTGGAGCAAATGAAACTCTTATACATGCTGGTGGGAATGAAAATGGTAAAACTACTTTAGACAATTTGATCATTTCTTAAAAAGTTAAACATACATCTACCATGTAACATAGCCATTCTATTCCTAGGTATTCATCCAAAAGAAATATAAGTGCATGTCCATACAAAGCCTTGTGTATGAATGTTCATAGGAACTTTATTTCCAATAGTCCAAAACTGGAAACAACGTAAATGTTCACTATCATGAACTGACAAAACAAACTGTGATACATACACACAATGGACACTATGCTGTGCTGTGCTTAGTTGCTCAGTTGTGACCCCATGCACTGTAGCTCGCCAGGCTCCTCTGTCTACAGGGATTCTCCAGGCAAGAATATTGGAGTGAGTTGCCATGCCCTCCTCCAGCGGCTCTTCTCAACTCAGGGATCGAACCTAGGTCTCCTGCACTGCAGGTGGATTCTTTACTGTCTAAGCCACCAGGGAAGCCCAAGAATACTGGAGTGAGTAGCTTATCCATTCTCCAAAGGATCTTCCTGACCCAGGAATCGAACTGGGGTCTCCTACATTGCAGGCGGATTCTTTACCAGCTGAGCTACTGGGGAAGCCCACAAGCCCACAATGGACACTACTTGGTAATGAAAGGAAAGAATTGTCAATACAACATCAACATAGATCTCAAGATAATTATATTGAGTCAAAGAACCAGGCCAAATAAAAGATTACATCCTGTATGATTATTCCACTTACATAAAATTCTAGAAAATGTAAACTAACCTCTAGAGGATTGGTGGTTTTGAGGTGGGGGTTATGGGGAGGAGTTGGGAAGGTTAAGTTAAGGGGTTGCAAAAGGGCATGAGGAAAATTTGAGAGATGATGGATATGTACACTCTCTTGATGGTAGTAAAGGTTTCATGGGGGATACATATATGAAAACATCAATTTATATACATTAAATATATGCATGTCAATTTTATCTCAATAAAGCAAATAAAAAGCCAAAATACAACAAATATGTCAAATCAATCAGTAGAGAAATAAGCAAAGAAATCAACGGAAAAAATCAATTTGAAAAATGTTTCCACACTGTCTCTGTATTTCCTGTTTTCATTATAAAGGCAGAGAGAAGGGAATGCAATGTAACATCTGTTCCATGCCCCACAGTACACCCTTAACCCTTGCCAACTGTCTCTAAATACACGCGTTAGGTTGTGAGGGTGGGGGTGGATCAGCTCAAAACCATCAATTCCCATAAGAGAAACAAGCTACAGTACAAGCCCTTCTGATAACAAAGATTTTAATTTAAAATGTTCATCTTTCTTATGCTGTCTTATGAAGGACAGCATGCTATCAGTATATCTTGCTTTATGGAATGTATCTTTGTTCCTAAATAGATGAATTTTAAAACTTATGTTCTAATAATAATAACTAACAGTAAATGAGCACTGAGCACCTTGATTACCATTTGNTATGCTGTCTTATGAAGGACAGCATGCTATCAGTATATCTTGCTTTATGGAATGTATCTTTGTTCCTAAATAGATGAATTTTAAAACTTATGTTCTAATAATAATAACTAACAGTAAATGAGCACTGAGCACCTTGATTACCATTTGCTGCTGCTGCTGCTGCTGCTAAGTCGCTTCAGTCGTGTCCGACCCTGTGCGACCCCATAGACGGCAGCCCACCAGGCTCCCCGGTCCCTGGGATTTTCCAGGCAAGAGTACTGGAGTGGGTTGCCATTGCCTTCTCCTACCATTTGCTGTCTCATTTAATTCTTGAGATAACTGTGCCATTTTATTGATACCGGTTAACAGGGTAAGTAAATGGTCTAAGATCATACAGTTAAATGGCAGAACTCAAACTTATGTCTGTCTAATATGAAAGCTCATGCTCTGAACAGCTACACTTAACTGAAGGTTCTAGTTGGTAATTTAGTAGAATGCCTAATAATTACACCTTTATGCCTCTTTTTTGAAAGCTAGGATTTCATATATGCACATTATTCAGAGAGTAGGAATAAAAAGTATTAGCTATATAAATTCCAACTATATGAAACACATAAAAATGTGTTTTTTGGGGGACCAGTCACCATGGCCCGAGATGGCAACTGATTCTCTTCTAAAACACATTTCATAGTAAAGGTTATGAATGTACATCTAAAAACCTCATAATTCAATTCCCTAAATAAAGTTCTGCTTAATTCTTAATACCCCAGTTCTTATATGGGCAGCAACTGGACTTTTCTCAGTTATAAGCTTATGTTCATGTGATCTTTTAGCAAAGATTTAAATTACCTACTCCAATTCTAAAATCTCTTCCTAAAAATCATTTATCAAAATGGGATCATTTTTGGTCAAAGAACTGTTATGTCCAGGCTTATGGGTGACAAAGAATGCTTCAACTTTGAGTACATTTAAATATATTCACAGATCTGTTATCATGTGAGTATATATCTGATTATTTTTTCAATGCAAACACACTTGACAAGCTTACTAGTACAGGACAATGTCTGTTTTTTGCCAAATTCAATTTTACTTTCCTCATCTCAGACCAGCCTTCATAATAATCTGCTTCCAAAAAAAGCACAAGGCCATGACCAAAAGCAGATGGCACACTCCACTTACAGTGATCGTGTACTTGTGAGTTTCCTAGGCTACAACACCTTCCATGATAGCTTTTGTCTGTTCTATATTTTTGGCACTGCCATAAGATCCTTATAATTATTATTTTAAGAATATTTTTGGAAAAAGTAAATAATGTATTGTTAACAAAGACATATATGTAACATCATTTTTTTTNAAGAGTATTAGCAAGACAGCCATTCACCCTCCAGGACTGAGACCCATGTTCAGAAGGATGGTTCTGTCTTCTATATCTTCCAGAGGGGCATCAGCAGCTGATGCTCCTAAGGGTGACCCAAGGCCCTGGAGATCACTGTCCATGGGTTGCCATTGCTCCATCTGGCCATGCACAGAGGACATCATTTCCTTGACCATCCACAGCATACTGGAAGACCACTCACCAGGACCAAATTCCAGGCTGGGGTCCTTTCATTAGACTGGTACACTCTGGGCAACTCCAAGCCATTTGCACACTATCTAATGGCAGCAGCCAATGCATACACTCCTACATCTACAGTTCCCATACTGGGTGTCAAACACCATGGGTCATTGCAACAAAGTCACAACAGCACCCGGGATTATGTAGATTTTCTTGTAATTTTCTAGGAGAACGCAGGATACACAACATCCACCAGACATCAAGAATGTCCAGCTGGAGGAAGTTCATGGCTCCACCATTCTCTTCCACTACATTTCTTTTTACAATTTATTTTATGGAAGTACAGTTGATTTACAATGTTGTGTTAATTTCTGTTATACAGCAAAGTGATTCAGTTATCACTGAATGGAAAAGAATATGAAAAAGAATATATATATATATATGTATATAACCTTTTTCATATTCTTTTCCATTATAGTTTATCACAAGATACTGACTATAGTTTCCTGTGCTATACAGTAGGAGCTTGCTGTTTATCCATTCTATATATATTAGTTTTCATCTGCTAATCTTAAGCACCCAATTCATCCCTTCCCCACACACCCTCTCCTATAGCAACCACAAGTCTGTTCTCTCTCTCTGTGACTTTGTTTCTGCTTCATAGATAAGTTCGTTTGTGCCATATTTTAGATTCCACATATATGTGATAATGTATGATACTTCTTTCTCTTTCTGACTTACTTCACTTAGTATGATAATCTCTGGGTCTATACATGCTGCTGCAAATGGCATTATTTCATTTTTATGGCTGAGTAGTATTCCATTGCTTATATATGCATCACAACTTCTTTATCCAGGCATCTGTCAATGGATTTCCACATTTTCATTCTCAACAATGCTGCTATGAATATAGGGGTGCACGTGTCTTTTTGAATTATGGCTTTGTCCAGATATATGCCCAGGAGTGGAGTTCCCACTACTTTTCTTTTGATGACATCATATCTTTTCAGATGGGTTTGCAGCAGTTGCCATGATAAAAACCAAATAGCCCATGAAAGTCACCACGAAATGAGGAAAGTCACCACAGGAAATGAGGGTGGTGGTGATCAATTTGAGGAGCTGTGAGTACCCAGAAGGCACCACATCCCCCTTAGAGGTTATTTAAGAATAAGACAAAGTTACTATCTTTTTATTTCAATGCATGTGCATTATTTTTTCAAACAGTTACAAAGTTGTTAGGGCCAAAGTTGCAGAGTCCTAACTCTACTGACAAAGATTCTCTCCTTGACCAAACTCTCCTTAAGCTCTAATGAATTTTTCAGTGAAAGTCGCTCAGTCCTGTCCAACTCTTTGTGACCCCATGGACTGTAGTCCATAGAATTCTCAGGAGTGGATAACCTTTCCCTTCTCCAGGGGATTTTCCCAACCCAGGGATCAAACCCAGGTCTTCCGTATTGCAGGCAGCTTTACCAGCTGAGCCACAAGGGAAGCCCATTGAATTTTTCAACTTAGGTCTCAATTATTGAACTTCTGTGTTTGTATCTACACTGCACAGTTTTAGCAAGAATCCTTTTAGGTCGGTTTAACCAAAATCTCCCCTTGCCCTCAATGTTTCCTATGAGTAATTTTCCATCCATTGATACCCACCTGCCCTCTGTTATGAACTCCCATTTGCCCAGGCTGTATTCATAACCAAGCCCAGTTCTGTACTAAGGTCCCTTTTCCCTAATGCAATTGTGTTGAATAAAATCTGTCCCACTGCTGGGCATACACACCGAGGAAACCAGAATTGAAAGAGACACGTGTACCCCAATGTTCATCNGAGAAGACTCTTGAGAATCCCTTGGACTGCAAGGAGATCCAACCAGTCCATTCTGAAGGAGATCAGCCCTGGGATTTCTTTGGAAGGAATGATGCTAAAGCTGAAGCTCCAGTACTTTGGCCACCTCATGGAAAAGACTCTGATGCTGGGAAGGATTAGGGGCAGGAGGAGAAGGGGATGACCGAGGATGAGATGGCTGGATGGCATCACGGACTCAATGGACGTGAATCTGAGTGAACTCTGGGAGTTGGTGATGGACAGGGAGGCCTGGCATGCTGCGATTCATGGGATAGCAAAGAGTCGGACACGACTGAGCAACTGAACTTAACTGAACTGAGGTTCAAGAGCTGCAGTGGAAAGAAGAGACATCACGAAAGAAGGAAGGGGCCGAGGAGGGTAGAGGGAGAAGGAAGAATGTCCCTAGCCATAAGGAGCACACCCTTAGCTGGGAAGGCAAGATAACAAAAGAGAACCTGTTCAAATAAAGGAAATCGTTCAGATGCTTAGTCATGACTTAAAACCAAATACAGTCTATAGACAGAACAGGAAATAACAGTTAGCAAATTTCTTAATTAGGGTACTTCTTAACCTTCTAGAGACAATTCTGATTCTTTTCATACAACTAAGAATTCTTGCTACTTGCTAAATACAGAAACACTGGTGAACAAAAGTAAATGAATTTCTACCAACACATTAGCATTTCACCACCTCGCATTTCTCCAGAGGGATCCAGGTTCAGTCACTGTCACACTGTGACTCCCACAAGTAAGGTATGGGGTAGGAGGGAAGCTAACATTTTCCTTTCAGATAAATGTATAATTAAAATCCTGATTCATGGATTTGTTAATTGAACTTCCTGCTGTGGACATGGACATTCTTGGCAGGAAGACTACGGAACTGTTTCAGACGGCTCAAACTGCTTTATTTTTTTCCCCACTACTTCAATATACTCTTCTTTGAACAGTGATTGGAAACAAAAGAAGGTGTGTGCTAAATTGCTTCAGTCGTGTCCACTCTTTGTGACTCTGTGGACTGTAGCAGTGTGTGTGTGTGTGTGTGTGTGTGTGTATGTTAGTCACTCAGTCATGTCCGACTCTTTGGGATCACATGGACTATAGCCCACCAGCCTCTGTCTATGGAATTCTCTAGGCAAAAATACTGAAGTGGGTTGCCATTCTCTTCTCCAGGAGATCTTCCAGACCCAGGGATTGAACCCAGGTCTCCTGCATTACAGGCAGATTCTTTCCCGGCCAAGCCACAAGGGCAGCCATGTGAGGGGGGAGTTAATTCAAAAGGAAGAGAGAGAAGTCTAATGGTTGTAGAAATGTGATAGGTGCTTCTCAAATAAGAGGAAATTGGTAGAGGAGGTTCAACTCCTATGATAGAGCTCTCTGCTCTTGAAACCCAACAAGTCATTAGGAGCAAGGAGTTGACTCTGTTTCCATCATAGCATGGATGGCTATGTCAGACCCTGGCTGACCCCAGCTGCCTGTGCTCTTTCTAAGTCACCAAGCTGCATGTCAACAGGCCACGTCCTTTCAGGTCACAGGGTTTGTAAATTACGGCGAATGCCCTTGGCCACAGGGCAGAAGCACCAGGATGCTCCTGAGCAGTGCCCCTCTGCAAAGCACCCCCATCCACACTTTTCAACATTTTCACAAATGTCTTAAGGATCTGGTTTTCTCCATTCCTCTTCTCTCCACTCCAAATTCTCAAGCTAGCTAGGAGGGTTCTGCTTGGTCACTTCATTCCTGCAAACCCTCTCTCTAATACATAATCAACACTCTACAAATATGTGATGAATTTATGAATAGCCGTGCTCGTTTCCATCTCTTTTACTTACTGATTTTCTGACAATTTTAGCACAGCACTTTCAAAGCCATCTCCCTATTCCACAAGCCACTGATCGTGTCACTCTGTCCACTAGATTTTCACAGCCTACCTGGAACTGGGTCAGATCTATGGGCCATTTGGGCTGCATTTCCTGTGGCTGGTACTTTCATGGAAGTCCTCCCTTATGACTTCCCACTCACCCTTGTATTCTACACCTCTGAACTCAGTTACCCCTTCATCCCAGCATATGCCCAGCCAGCATCATCTAGTCAGAGTCTTAGCATTCCCAATGTCTGTTTGGTTCAGTGGAATGCTGACTTCATGGGAAGTTAATAGATGTTACAAGAAAAAAATCTGTGAGCAATGTGTGTAAATATCATGTATTATTTCTCCATCTTGGAGATTCACATCACTGAGAAGTTTTGGTTAGGGGATCTGGAGATAAGGGGGCCAAAGTTTGTCTACACAGGATTTCCAACTTATTTCATCAACATGGGTACCTTTTGTCATGTGACTTCTACTGAAAAGGGAAGCCATTCTCTTCTCCGGGGGATCTTCCTGACCCAGGAATCAAACCTCAGTCTCCTGCACTGCAAGCAGACAGATCCTTTACCATCTGAGCCACTAAGGAAGCCCAAAATCACTTGCCAGCAGTGTGATTCGAATCCATCACCCAAAGAGACTGTAGCCTTAATCCAGCACCTTAGACCACTCAGCCATGCTACCCTGTTATGGACAATTAACATCCCATAAAGTGTCATCCCTTACAACACATTCTAAAACACANATAATAAAGTAAAAAGTAAAAAAATAAATAAATAAAAATAAAATGGAAAAAAAAATCTGTTTTTCACTCTTTACCTACTGTCCAGCTCTCATTTTTTCTTTAATATTATTTTGTAAATGGAAGCACTAGATATTTATGTTTGGCCTAACATTCTGTGAAAAATTTACTGTGATGCTAAGACCACCATAAACCAAGGCAGTTTGAGAACCTCTGGCTTATATCCAAGAGGTTTGTTGCGAGGTAATCCATAAAAGTTTTGCATCGTGTGTGTCACTCTATAAATGACTTCCATAAAAAGTAAATTTCTGCCACTTCAAATTATAGAAAGTACAACAATCTGGAGGCTCAGCTGTCTACTTCTCTTCATCTCCTAAGAAAGCCAAATAGCTGACAATTCAAGAAAATTGTATACAGGGCAAACAAGAACAAAGTTACTGATCAATGATTGAAATTAATGGGTTGACAATGCATGAGACTCTTGAGAGTCCCTTGGGCTGCAAGGAGATCCAACCAGTCCATTCTGAAGGAGATCAACCCTGGGATTTCTTTGGAAGGAATGATGCTGAAGCTGAAACTCCAGTACTTTGGCCACCTCACGCGAAGAGTTGGCTCACTGGAAAAGACTCTGATGCTGGGAGGGACTGGGGGCAGGAGGAGAAGGGGACGACCGAGGATGAGATGGCTGGATGGCATCACGGACTCGATGGACATGAGTCTGAGTGAACTCCGAGAGATGGTGATGAACAGGGAGGCCTGGCGTGCTGCGATTCATGAGGTCATAAAGAGTTGGACACGACTGAGCGACTGAACTGAACTGAACCGAACTAATGCATGAGACTGACCCAGCTCTGAGTGATCCCATCCCACTGTGAGAAGCAGGCAGGCAAAAAGATTTCATCTCCACTTTAGGGAGAAAAAAATCAAGGTCCTAGGAGATCACATGAGTTCACAGGGTCCCTAAGTGACAGAATATTATTCAGCCATAAACAAGAATAAACTCTTGCCTTTTGCAATGATACAGATGGACCTTGAGAACATTATGTTAAATGAAATAAGACAAATACCATACAACCTCACCTACATGAAGAATACTTTTTGAAGAAAAGATACAGAAAATAGGTTGCCAAAAGTAGGGGTGGGGGACAAAATGGGTGAAGAGGATCTAAAAGTACAAAATTCCACTTATAAAATAAGTAAGTCCTGGGGATGATGACTATACTTCACATGTGAAAGTTGTTAAGAGAGTAAATTTTTAAAGTTTCCATAAGAAAAAGCATTTTTCTATCTACATATGGTAACAGATATCCACTAGACTATACATTGTTGAGAATATCTTGCAATGTATGCAGATATTAAAATCTACATGTGGTATACCTCAAAAATAAAAGTGTTAGTTGCTCACTCCTGTCCAACTCTTTGTGACCTCACGGACTGTAGCCTGCCAGATTCCTCTGTCCATGGAATTCTCCAGGTAAGAATACTGGAGTGGGTAGCCATTCCCTTCTCCAGGGGATCTTCCTAACCCAGGGATCAAACCCACATCTCCTGCATTGCAGGCGGATTTTTTATCACCTGAGCCAACAGGGAAACCCATATACCTCAAACTAATAGGTCAATTATACTTCAGTAAAACAAATTAATTTTTAATGTCCCAGAGAGCAATGCACACTAAAAGCAGAAGTGTCTGGTAGGGCCAGCTACTGCCAGCAAGGGTACCTCAGGTAAGGGAGAGGAAGGTTATGAGTGAAAAATTTCAGCAGATTCTGGAGTAAGGATTTGCCAGCTGTCCACCGCAGGTGTTCACTGAGAAAGCTGAAGCTCCAGCAACCTAGCTTTGGGCCAAGCACAGACTGAAATATTCTGGGATCACGCTCCTTTGCACCTTGCAAGAATGACCTGGAGATGGGAGTTGGCAGCACCCAAGTGCTCAGCTCAGCTTCTGTTCTGACCAACAACAGACAAAATGAGTTCCAAACCACTTATGTTTGATCATTGGTGCTCGCCTCTGAACTTCTTGGTGGCTCTTTGGTAAAAAAAAAAAAAAAAAATCTGCCTGCCAATGTAGGAGACCCGGGTTCCATCCCTTGGTCAGGAAGATCCCCTGGAGAAAGGAATGACTATCCACTCCAGTATTCTTGCCTGGAGAATCCCATGAACAGAGGAGCCTGCCAGGCTATAGCCTATGGGGTCATAAAGAGTTGGAAACCACTGAAGAGATGGGTTCAAAATTGGAAAGGAGGTATGTCAAGGCTGTATATTGTCACCCTGCTTACTTAACCTCTATGCAGCGTATATCATGCAAAATGCTGGGCTGAATGAAGCACAAGCTGGAATTAAGACTGCCAGGAGAAATATCAATAACCTCAGATAGGCAGATGACACCACCCTCATGGCAGAAAGTAAAGAGGAACTAAAGTACCTCTCGATGAAAGTGAAAGAGGAGAGTAAAAAAGTCAGCTTAAAACTCAACATTCAGAAAATGAAGATCATGGTGTCCGGTCCCATCACTTCATGGCAAATAGATGGGGAAACAATGGAAATAGTGGCAGACTTTATTTTCACAGGTTCCAAAATCACTGAAGATGGTGACGGCAGCCATGAAATTAAAAGACGCTCCTTGGAAGAAAAGCTATGACCAACCAAGACAACAAATTAAAAAGCAGAAATGTTACTTGGCCGACAAAGGTCTGTCTAGTCAAAGCTATGGTTTTTCCAATAGTCATGTATAGATGTAAGAGTTGGACTATAAAGAAAGCTGAGTGCCGAAGAATTGATGCTTTTGTACTGTGGTGTTGGAGAAGACTCTTGAGAGTCCCTTGGACTGATCAAGCCAGTCAATCCTAAAGGAAACCAGTCCTGAATGTTCACTGGAAGGACTGATGCTGAAGCTGCAATTCCAATATTTTGGTCACCTGATGCAAAGAATTGACTCATTGGAAAAGACCCTGATGCTGGGAAAGATTGAAGGCAGGAGGAGAAGGGGATGACAGAAGATGAGATGGTTGGATGGCATCAATGACTCAATGGACATGATTTTGAGCAAGCTCCAGGAGATGGTGATGGACAGGGAAGCCCAGCATGCTGCAGTCCATGGGGTCTCAAAGAGCCGGGCATGACTGAGCGACTGAACATACGTGCTCACCTCTAGATTCTGTGAAGAGTTCTATGAATTTATTATATTATCATATCTATTCACATATATAGGGAGGACAGGATGAACTAATATGAAATTTGAAAGTGACAGCCCCACCTGCTATATCACTGTGTATTATAAAGCAAGAACTTAATCCAATATACAAAATTATTTTTACTACAACGTATGTTTGCATATTTAAGACAAAGTACAAGTGACCCACTATAAAACAAAACAAGGACTCAGCTCTATTTAAAATTCTATCACATTTGCGTCCTCGTTACAAGGTTTACCTTGCAAAATATCTGAGATGAAGTCCACTTATCAGTATTTTATGGTCTCTAATTCTGCAGGGAAGATTTTTGACAAACAACGTTATTAAAATATATAATTTTGCTGACTATAATATAGATTAATAGCCAGCTAACTCTATAAATATTGCTTCCAAAAATAGAAGTTTTTGCTGGTAAAGGGACGAAATGAAATCCAAACAGCATTTTCAATACCTACAGTAGCATTTTTAGTAGTTTGGTGATCAATGGATACTACTGTAAGAAAACATAATCAAGCATTTGAATATATGAGTGCAAAAGAGTCAGATTATCTAAATTATAGTCACATCACTCTCAATTTATGAGACGTGACACATCAGTACACTGCATGGAAAATAAAACTGACGATAGAAATGCTCATACACTGAGCAAATGTTCTGCAGTGGTGCTATAATCATTACAAACATTGTTTCTGAACGCTGAAATGACCCTTTAGGCAAGTGTTATCAACTCTATTTTATAGGTAAGAAATCTGAGACTCAAGAGCCATGAACGTATCACAAACATAAGGCACAGTGAAGAATCAAGCCCAGGTTGCTTTTACCATATTTTACCTTTCCAAAAAAAAAAAAAAGAAAGAAAGAAAGATGAAGAGCTGCTAGGTCTTTCAGGTGATTTTTTTTTTCCTATTAATCCTTCACCTTTCAGGAAGGACAGCTAGAGTCAGGTGAATCCAAGCACATCTTTGGATACAAATGACTACACCTATTAAGGCCCAAAATCATTAATCTTCATTTTAGCTGCCCCTCAGAACTGCTGAGCCTTAAATTCCTAATTATACATGCTCGGAAGGCCTTCGGGGCATAGACAAAGCAAGTAAGGAGTAAAGCAAAAATAATTTTACGTTTGGCCACCCCCCCAAAATTTGTGATTTATACTTGAAGATAAGTGTCTGGGAATTTAATATGAAAAAAATATGAAACACAACTAGATGGAATGTTCACGTTTTCCCAACTAGATAGAATGTTGGCCTTTTCCCTAACCCGCCCAGCCTCTCCAACATCCACTACCCCTGAGAGCAAATGGGGCCAGCTCGATGCTCATTCCACCCTCAGCTTCATCTCTGCCCTGCTTCCTAACCTCTTGCCAGACCCTCCTATGGGACATTTTATTGGCAAAGTCACAATTTCTTGGAGCAAGAGGAAGGTCCATGGACCAAAAAGACTTTTTGGCAGTTCTGCTGGGACTAGACCAGGGTTATCACTAAGCTAAAGGACCAGTAAAGAACAGTGCTAACAGCCTGGGCTCTAGGGCTTGGGTTCCAGCTCCACCTCCTCTGCTGACTGAACAGAGATGTCGAATTGCAGTTTCATCACACATAAAATCAAGGGGACAGCCCCCACTTTCCTCACGGCTGATCAGGAAAGTCGAATGTACTGGGTAATAGATTTTGGGCTTCCCTGGTGGCTCAGTGGTAAAGAATCAGCCTGCCAGTGCAGGAGTCTCAGGAGACATGGGTTTGATCCCTGGGTCAGGAAGATCTCCTGGAGAAGGAAACAGCAACCCACTCTGGTATTCTTGCTTGAGAAATCACACAGACAGAGGAGCCTGGTGGGCTACAGCCCACAGGGTTGCAAAGAGTTGGATACAACTGAAGTGACTTAGCACACACATAGAAAACACAAGCAAGCCCTGCTTCTTAGAGTGATATTCATTATAAAGTGGTCATCTTTGATCCAGGGTGCTGATGTCAAAATGAAAGTACACATTACATATCATTGCCCCAATTTCACATACCTCCCCCAAAATACACTCACAGACAGTGTGTGACCCTCCTTCCCGCCCCTGTGCCTATGAACACCACTGTAGAAGAGAGGACACTGCCAGGGTGAACTCCATCCACTGTAGAGTCATGTCCATCTCAGGGTAAAAGGAGAGAGTTGTGTAAAGGCTAGGCCCTTGGAAGGTCTGACATCTACAATGCAGTTAATCTCTAATACCCTAGGGTGACACCAAAAGAATTGATGCTTTTGAACTATGGTGTTGGAGAAGACTCTTGAGAGTCCCTTGGACTGCAAGGAGATCCAACCAATCCATCCTAAAGGAAATTAGTCCTGGATATTCATTGGAAGGATTGATGCTGAAGCTGAAACTTCAATACTTTGGCCAACTGATGCGAAGAACTGACTCATTGGAAAAGACCCTGATGCTGGGAAAGATTGAAGGCAGGAGAAGAAGGGGATGACAGAGGATGAGATGGTTGGATGGCATCACCAACTCGATGGACACGAGTTTGAGTAAGCTCCGGAAGTTGATGACGGACAGGGAGGCCTGGCATGCTACAGTCCATGGGGTTCCAAAGAGTCGGACACGACTGAACAACTGAACTGAAGTAACTGAACACCATACACAAAAATAAATTCCAAACAGTGTAAAGACCTAAATGAGAGCATTAAATACTATCAGAGTTTTCAGGAAAATATAGACTGAACATGCTTTGGTGAATTTCAAGAGAAAAAAGCAGGTTGGTACTTACCAGTGACAAGGAGAAAAAGAGAATGAAAATAACTGTTTAATATATAAGCGGTTTTATTTTGGTGTGATAAAATGTTATGGAACTAGACTGATGTGATGGTTGTACAACATTATGAATGTATTGTTTTCCACTGAATTTTTTACTTTAAAATAGTTAATTTTATGTGAATTTCAAAAAAAGAAAAACAGGCATTTTAACCTCACATTAGTTTCAAAATATGCAAATTAAATTCCGTAAATAGGAAATCCTTGATACTTGATCCTACTTGATCTTATTTATCAAAGCTCAACATTAGCTTGATGAAAAACATCAGGCTAGAGAGCACATTAACTTGAAAAGAAAAAAAAAATGCACCCTTTCTTGATTCTATAACAATAAACCTGCATTTGGATAGATATTATGACACAGTTTCCAGGATTTAGATCCAATTTACTCAAATAATTGCAACCTAATTATATAGAACTGTTTAAAATACTGATTTGCCTCTCATTTGCATTAACACTTTGTCACCTGTGACAACTATTCCAAATATGTTCTCATAATTTAGCTAATGAAAAAGTAGTTATTTTTCAAATTAGTTTTGCTTAGATATAACTGTTCTTGGCAACTTAACAGTGCTCTGAAAACTGATGCTAAAAACAGACCTATCAAACATATTAGTTTTCCTTCATACTTCAAATTTTTACCAGAAAAAAAATTGAATTTATTTTCTAAAATTGTAAGTAATTTATTTCTGTACCTCATAAAGAAGCCAGAAAACAAGAGTGTGTGGTAAGCATGAAAAGGAGTCCAGATCAGAAAGCAGTCCCCAGTTCTCGGAGCCTGGACAAGTCACCTGATCCCTAAGCTTTGGTTTCTGCATCCGTCAGATGAAGATAACCACCCTAAGATAACCACCCTTTTCCTGCATGAAAGGCTGGTGCCAGTGGCCTTCAGAGCCCACCAGTTCCATATTCTAATAGGTAAATATCTCATGTATGATAATCATTACAACTCCTTTTTTTTTAACTACTTATGCTACCAGCCTGGAAATAGTCGATCCAAAATTCCATCGTTTCCAGAGGCGATGGAAATATTTAGTATTATTATACAAAGAGCTACATGGTGTAAAGGCCCCCTAAGAAGTCAGCATTTCCAGTCTAGAGAGAAGATAATGCGAATTCAAAGCAATTGATTTGGGCAAGAGCTCTCACCAATTCCTCCCTGAGGAAAATACAGGACTAAGACAGAGAACACACCAAATATGTTTTAACATGTGTTTTATACGTAATGCCAGAATATATGTGAGCTTAGTAATTCTCAACACAACTTCTGCTGGCTTCATGAAGACCCTTTTTCCAGGACCCTCACATAATGT
>SJYV01013469.1:7687-20761 GCA_006410875.1 Neotragus pygmaeus | reverse complement strand
AAACTGGAGCCTATTATACAGAGTGAAGTAAGCCAGGAAGAAAAACACCAATATAGTATACTGACACATATATATGGAATTTAGAAAGATAGTAATGATGACCCTGTATGCGAGACAACAAAAGAGACACAGACGTATAGAATGGACTTTTGGCCTCTAAAGGAGAGAGAGAGGGTGGGATGATTTGGGAGAATGGCATTGAAGCATGTATACTATCAAGTAAGAAACGAGGCGCCGGTCTATGTTCGATGCAGGATGCAGGATGCTTGGGGCTGGTGCACGGGGATGATCCAGAGAGACAATGTGGGGTGGGAGGTGGGAGGGGGATTCAGGAATGGGAGCTCATATACACCTGTGGTGTATTCATGTCGATGTATGGAAAAACCAATACAGTAATGTAAAGTAGAATAAAGTAAAAATTAAAAATAAAATAAAATGAATGGGCTTAATAGTTTTAGAGCGCAGGCTGTGGAGCCTGAGCTGAAATGGCATCCTACCCCTTTTAAGTTGTGTGACCTTGGGCAAGTTACTTAACCGCTCTGTTTTCAGTTCCTTTATCTGTAAAATGAGGGTAATAATTGTATCTTTACTCTAGATCATCATAGAATTCCAGGATGCTTAAAATAGTGCTTGGCACATAGTAAACATTATAGAAACACTGGTAGCAATGATAAAAGTCAAGTAAATGACTTTTTTATGAACTTTATTTGATCACAGTGGCCCCCTAAGTATAACTATTTACATAGTTTTTACATTAAAAATAATACTTTAAAAATTCATTGCCAGTTTTTGCCACTGATTAATCTGAAGTGGCACATTTCTTCTTTAGCTGTCTGCCATATCTCTTGTCCTCTTCCCATGCAATGTAAACCCCATCAGAATATCAACTCTGTTCTCTATGTTATTGCTTATATTATTATTATTATTTAACTTTTATTACTGTCAAGTTGAAGATTTTCTCATAGACACATCTCTTTAGTATATACAGTTGCTTATGTTTTCTATCAGAGCCTTTAATTTTGAATAAAGACTGTATTTATTTTTTAGTTGCATCTGTAAATTGATGATTATATCTATGGAATTATATTTGTCTTTTAGTGTCAAAAATTTCACTTTATTAACTTGTATTGAACACATTTTATATCAATATGTAAACAAGTGTTGTTTTGGATCCTCTTACTAAATATTTTCTTCTGGGTATTTCCGAAGCTGTTAATTCCTATTTTGTTTTCTGTCATATATGCCACTCTCTGGATTAGCATAGTACAATGGAATTTTCTATGATGATGTAAATATTTTAACCTGCACAGTCCAATATACTCGGCACTACTGAGCACTTGAAATGTGGCTAGGGTAACTGAAAAACTGAATTTTAAATTTTATTAAATAGCCATGTGTGTCCAGTGGCTACCATCCTGGAGAAACCACTCTACAGGCATCTCTTTACCCTCCATTTCCAGTTTAATATCTTCAGTTTCATTCTAACGTAACCCTATTCACTGAATGACTTAATGTGTTTGTGTGGCCTTTTGTTTGCCCTATATATAATATGTATTTCTTATATTCCAAGTATAACCAAATTATTTTTTGTTTCATTTCCTGCATTTTTCAATAGGGTAATAATGTGTAGTCTTAGATGATTGTTCAGTGGTTGAACATTTTTCCCTTCTTCCCTTCTTGGTCTTTGGTCTAATAATTAAATCAACAAAAGACAGA
Organism: Neotragus pygmaeus; assembly: GCA_006410875.1. NCBI lineage: Eukaryota > Metazoa > Chordata > Mammalia > Artiodactyla > Bovidae > Neotragus > Neotragus pygmaeus. The sequence continues at coordinate 19,045 of SJYV01013469.1, read as the reverse complement.
TTAGCAGGAGAAAAAGTTTTAGTACAACAGCCCCATAAAAACATGACACCTAAAGGTAAGCTGAGGCTTATCTGCCCTGGGAGCTAAGGAGTGCCACGGGCCAGGCTTCAGAGAGAAGACAATTCACAGGCAGATGAGAAGGGCATATGTGTGGTAAGCAGATGTTTGCCTGCCATGCAGTTAAGTCTTTGGATAAAAGGTGAGCTCTGATAGTAGCTCTGTTTCTGGGCCAAGCCCCCTAGTAAATTCTTTTAGGCAATTAAGGGAGAGAACAAAGCTGTTCCTGAGAGTTATGGTGGCTTAATTGCCTTTAGTGTGAAACAGTCCACATACCACATACAAGTGGCACATTTTGGGGTGGCATGTATGGTTGCCACTTAATTGGGACTGTGTATTTCTACTTGTAGGATATTTAAAATATTATATCTTAAAATCAAGTGCTTGCTTTTTTAATTGAAGTATAATTGATTTTTAGTATTACATTAGCTTCAGGTGTACAACATAGTGATTCAGTATTTTTATAGAGTACACTCCATTTAAGGTTACTACCAAATAATTCCTTGCTGTGTAATATATTGGTGTAATTTATTTATTCTATGTATAGCAGTTTGTACCTCTTCATCGCATATCTCTATCGTGCCCTTTCCCTGCTCCACTCCATTAGTTTGCTGTCTGTCTTTATGAGCCTGTTTCTACTGTGTTATGTTCATTTGATTTATGTTTTAGACTCCACATGTGAGTGACAACGTAGAGTGTTGTCTTGTGTCTGACTTATTGCACTAAGCATAGTGCCCTCCACATCTCCACATACTGTTGCAAATGGAAAAATGTCATTCTTTTTATGGCTGAGTAGTATTCCATTGTGTGTGTGGTCTGTGTGTGTGTGTGTGTACACCACATCCTCTTGGCTATAGTAAATAGTAATGTGAACATTCGGGTGCATGATACATTCTCAAATTAGTGTTCTTGTTTTCTTCAGATATATGCCCAGTAGTGGAATTTCTGGGTCATATGGTAGTTTTATTTTGTTTTTTTTTTAAGAACCTATATACTGTTTTTCACAGTGACTACACACATTTGCATTCTCCCCAACAATGTAAAAGGGCTCCTTTTTCTACAAATCCCAGCCAACATTTATCATTTGGGGTCTGTTAGATGATAACTATTCTCATACGTGNTCATATGGTAGTTTTATTTTGTTTTTTTTTTAAGAACCTATATACTGTTTTTCACAGTGACTACACACATTTGCATTCTCCCCAACAATGTAAAAGGGCTCCTTTTTCTACAAATCCCAGCCAACATTTATCATTTGGGGTCTGTTAGATGATAACTATTCTCATACGTGTGAGGTGATATCTTATTGTATTTTTGACTGGCATTTTTCTGAAGATTACAGTATTAAGCATTCTTTTTATTGACTGATGTATATCTGTTTGTCTTCTTTGGAAAAATGTTCAGTCTTCTGTCCATTTTCAAATGAATTGTTTATTTATTTATTCTTTTTTTTGGCTATTGAATTATATGAACTGTTTATGTATTTTGGATATTAACCCATTATCAGTCATATCATTTGCTAAAATATTTTCCCCATTCATTATGATGTCTTTTTGTTTTTGTTGCTGTGCAAAAGTTTTTATGTTTAATTAGTTCCAATTAGTTCTTTTTCTGCTTTTGTTTCCTTTGCCTTAAGATACAGATATGTGCAAACTTTGCTATTATTTATGTCAGTGTTCTATGTTTTCTTCCNACTCAGCTTTCTTCACAGTCCAACTCTCACATCCATACATGACCACTGGAAAAGCCATAGCCTTGACTAGACGGATCTTTGTTGCAAAGTAATGTCTCTGCTTTTCAATATACTATATAGGTTGGTCATAACTTTCCTTCCAAGGAGTAAGCGTCTTTTAATTTCATGGCTGCAATCACCATCTGCAGTGATTTTGGAGCCCCCAAAAATATGCGTTAGTATACTGTATTGGTGTTTTTCTTTCTGGCTTACTTCACTGTGTAAAACAGGCTCCAGTTTCATCCACCTCATTAGCACTGATTCAAATGTATTCTTTTTAATGGCTGAGGAATACTCCATTGTGTATATGTACCACTGCTTTCTTATCCATTCATCTGCTGATGGACATCTAGGTTGCTTCCATGTCCTGGCTATTATAAACAATGCTGCGATGAACATTGGGGTACACGTGTCTCTTTCAATTCTGGTTTCCTCGGTGTGTATTAACCCATTTTTCTGATAGTTCATTAGTGTATAGCAATGAAGCAGATTTCTGTATATTAATTCTGTATCCTACAATTTTACTGAATTTATTGTGAGCGCTAATAGATTTTTGGTGGTGTTTTTAGGGTTTTCTTTGTATAGTATTTTGAGTTTATATAATATGAGAAAATGTCCTAACTTTTTATCCTTTTACATATCCAGTATACTGAGCACCACTTATTGAAGAGACAGTTTTTTTCTCCATTATATATTCCTGCCTCCTTTGTCAGAGATTAATTGAGCATAGGCTTATGGATTTATTTGGGGGCTTTCTTTGCTGTTTCATTTCTCTTTATGTCTGTTTTTTGTGCCAGTGCCATGCTGTTTTGATTATTGTAGATTTGTAGAATAGTCTGAAGTCAGGGAACGTGATACTTATAGCTTTGTTTTGTTTTCAAGATTTCTTTGGCAATTTGGGGTCATTTCAGATTCTATATAAATGTGAGGGTTAGGTCTTATAGTCTGGAAAGTTTGATCTTCTAGTCATAGGTATTAGTGTATAGAAATACAGCATATTTCTGTATATTAATTTTGTATCCTTCAATTTTACTGAATTCATTGATGAGCTCTAGTAGATTTTTGGTGGTGTCTTTAGGGTTTTCTATGTCTAGCATCATATCATGTGCAAAAGTGACAGTTTTACTTCTTACTTTCTAATTTGGATGATTTTATTTATTTTTCTGTCTGATTGCTAAGGGTAGGACTTCTAATACAATTTGACTTTAAGTGCTGATAAAAGACATCCTTGGCGTATTTCTGATCTTGGAGGAAATGTTTTCAGCTTTTCCCTATTGATTATGATATGAGCTATGGGCCTATTATATATGGCTTTCATTATGTTGAAGTATGTTCCCTCACTACCCACTTTGTGGAGAGTTTTTGTCATAAATGCATGTTGAATTTTGAAAAATCCTTTCTGTATCTATTGCGATGATTATATGACTTCTATTTTTCACTTTGTAAATGTGGTATATCATACTGACTTGCAAATATTGAACTATTCTTGTGTCCCTGGGGTAAATTCCACTTAATCATGATATATGATCCTTTTGATCTATTTTTTGATGCAGTTAGCTATTTTATTAATTATTTTAGCATCAGGGATATTCGTATATAGTTTTTTCTTTTTTGTGATATTTTTGTCTAGTGATGCTAGATTTGTAGAATGAGTTTGGAAGCTTTCCCTCCTCTAAATTTTTTAGAATAGTTTGAGGAGGATAGATATTAACTCTTCTCAGAATGGTTGGTAGAATTCACCTGTGAAGCTATTTGATCCTAGACTTGAGTTTTGTTTTGTTACTGATTCAGTTTCATTACTGGCATTTAGTCTGTTCATAATTAGTATTTCTTCCTGGTTGAGAGATTATACATTTCTCAGAATTTGTCCACTTCTTCTAGCTTTTCCATCTTATTGGCATGTAGTTGTTCAGAGCAATCTTTAATTGTCCTTCGTATTTCAGTGGTGTTGGTTGTAACCTCTCCTTTTCCATTTCTGAATTTATTGATTTAGACTGCCCTTCCCCTTTTTGTGATGAGTATGGCCAAAGGTTTATCAATTTTGTTTATCTTTTCAAAGAACCAACTGTGATGTCATTGGTATTTTATATTATTTTATATTGTTTGTATTTAATTTATTTCTCCTCTGATCTTAATTTGTTTTTTTTTCCTACTAATTTTGGATTCTGATCATTTTTCTTTTTCTAGTTACTTTAGATATAAGATTAGATTGGTTATTTGAGATTTTTCTGGTTTCCTGAGATATTCTTGTAGATCACTATAAACTTTCCTCTTAGAACTGCTTTTGCTTCATCCCATAGGTTTTTGAATTATTGTGTTTTCATTTTTTTAATTTCATTTATTCTCAGGTTTATTCAGGGATTTACTGGTTGTTTAGTAGCGTATTGTTTAACCTCCATGTGTTTGTGGGGATTTTTTGAATTTTTGTCTTGTAGCTGATTTCTAATCCTAGACTATTCTGGTCAGAAAATATGACTGATATAATTTCAATCTTCTTAAAAATGAGACTTTTTTTGTGGCCTAGAATGTGATTTATCCTGGAGAATGTTCCATTTGCACTTGAAAATAATGTACATTCCTTTGTTTTTTCCTGAAATATTTATATATTTAACTCATCTGATCTAATATGTCACTTAAAGCCTCAATGATTTTCTGTGTGAATGATATGCCCATTGATGTATGTGGGATGGTAATGTCCCCCTACTGTTATTGTGTTGGTTACAATTCTTCATTGCCTGTTAATATTGGTTTTATGTATAGAAGTGTTACTGTGTTGAGTTCATATATATTTGCAATTGTTTTGTCTTTTTAGATTAAGCCCTTGGTCATTCTTTGTCTCTTGTTTACAGTTTTAAAATCTATTGTGTCTGAAAAATTATTTCTACTCCAGCTTTCCTTTTTGTTAATTTAAGTGTAGTTGACTTACAATATTTTATTAGTTTTAGGTGTATAATATAGTGATTCAGTATTTTTAAAGGTGATATTCTCTTTAAAGCTATCACAAAATAATGGATGTATTTCCCCGGACTGTACACTACATTCATGTTGCTTTTCCTTTTTACCCATAGTGATTTGTATCTCTTGCAACTGGCTGACAGAGCCAGATCCTAGGGTCTCTAGGTGCAGAGCCCAGGGCTTCCTGAGCTACTTTGGGACCACTAGGAGAAAAGCCTGATTCCTGACACAGCTAGCTGCAAAGTCTGTGGTGTTCTGAAGCTTGTTTCAGCCTAGTGATGAGTGCGATCAGGTCCCCGGGCAGCTGGCTGAGTGGCCCAACGTGTCTCAAAGCTGATGTTGGCCCTCTGGTGAGTGGAGCGAAATCCCAGGGTGTCCTGTAACTGGCACCTGCCTACTGGTAGGTGAGGCTGGCACTGAGTCTAGAGCAGGCTGGATGGTAGGCCCAGGCCATAGGTCTCTGGCTACAGGGCCCTGGACACCCCAGGTCCAGTGTGTGCACACGAGTGTGTTAACTGGATCTTCAGTCCCCTGGTATGTGGGGATGTATCCAGGGGCATCTGTGGGCTCAAGTTAAGACCAGGGAGTCTTATTTTCCTTCCCCATCACCTGTCCCTCTCTACTCTGCCTTTTGACTTTAGTTCCTCACTGCTTCTCTCTTTGGTTCTCTAAAAGAACCTGGCATTCAGACCCCAACAGATGGTTATTGTGCAACATTAGTCTGCTGTCTTCTCAGACAGTTTTCTGAATCAAGTCTTATTCCTTGCCTTGACAACAACAACAACAAAATCTAGGGATTCTTAAGGCAGCCTGCTTCCTGATGAGCTCTGTCCTCACCCAGTTAGTTGCTTGTTCTAAGACACCCGGCACTGGCACCTACACGTCATCGAGTTAGTGGGGGTCTGGGCTCTAGGGCTAATAAGCTAGACAAGATTCCAAAGCTGTACTTGCCAGCACCAGTGTCCACGTGGTAGAGTGAGCTCCCCATAATTGCTGCTGCTTGTGTCTGTGTCCCCGGGGTGAGGTCTACCTGCCTCCTTATTCTCTGAGAGACTCCCCAAGATCAGCAGGTGGGTCTACTCCAGGCTCCTTTCAAATTAATGTTTCTATCCTGGGTACTAAATCATGTTAGTCTTTGTGTGTGCCCTTTAAGTGCAGAGTCTGTATTTTCCACAGCCCTCTCTGTCTCCTGAAAGTGATCCCCACTAGCCTTCAAATTCAAATATTTTAGGGGTTCATCTTTCCAGTGCAGGATCCCAGGGCTGGGGATCCCAGTGTGGGGCTTGGATCCCTTGCCTTTTGTGAGAACTTCTGCAGTAGTAACTAATCTCCCCTTTGTGGGTTGCCCACCTCTGGGTATAAGATTTGACTGCATGTCTTCTCCATTCTCCATTCCACCTACCTCTTGTGTGGTTCCTTCTTTATATCTTTAGTTGTAGAAGAGCCCTTCTGTTAGTTTTCATTGGCAGGTGTTGTATAAATAGTTGTAATTCTGGTGTATCTAGGAAAGCAGGTAAGTTCAGGGTCTTCCTACTTCACCATCTTGGCCCAGGAAGCACTTGCTTTTCTTTTCTTGCAGATAAAAAAAATAATGTTTATTGTCTTAAAAAGCAAAGAGAAAAAGAATATATAAAGAACAGAATAAAAATCACCCGGTGGCACAAAGCAGAGATAGCTATTAATACTACTGCTGCTACCACTATTACTACTTTACACACAGAGAGTAATGTGCAATGCACTTAGGGCAGAATGAGTTCTTTCTACACACAGCATATTCCCTTACTTTTAAACACTTTACAAATTATATGCATAACACATGTTTATTTAAAAATTGAAAAACATTGAAGAACATACTGAAGAAAATAAAATTGCCCATAGTCATAGAATGCATAGATTATTTACTTTTATTTTCCAATTTGTTTGCTTTCATTAGTTCTTCTGAGACTCATAGGTAGATTTAGACACAGATAGATAGGTGGATGGTTAGGTAGACAGACTTTAAAAAACAGTTTTTTTAAAAATTATACCATAGATATGCAGCATGCATGCTCAGGCACTCAGTTGCGTCTGACTCTTTGTGACCCTCTGGACTGTAGCCCGCCAGGCTCCTCTGTCCATGGAATTTTCCAGGCAGAAACCCTGGAGTGAGTTGCTATTTCTTCCAATGGGCAATTTCCCAGCTCAGAGATTGAACCTACATTTCTTGCATCTGCTGCATTGGCAGGCGAATTCTTTACCACTGTGCCACCTGGGAAGCCAATGAAAGGGTATACCAATAAAAGCATATACCTTTCAGATAGTAATCAAACAAAAATACAGGCAACTATGAGATGTATCATCAACAATGTTATTAGTGACCATCATGAACACTTGTAGCTTTACAGTAATAAAAACAGGTATTCATTAACATTTATTCACTGCTACCGCTAAGTCACTTCATGTCATGTCCGACTCTGTGCGACCCCATAGACAGCAGCCCACCAGGCTCCCCTGTCCCTGGGATTCTCCAGGCAAGAACACTGGAGTGGGCTGCCATTTCCTTCTCCAATGTATGAAAGTGAAAAGTGAAAGTGAAGTCGCTCAGTTGTGTTCGACTCTTGGTGACCCCATGAACTGCAGCCTACCAGGCTCCTCCATCCATGGGATTTTCCAGGCAAGAGTACTGGAGTGGGTTGCCATTGCCGTCTCCATTTATTCACTAAATTTGTTAATAATTGTATCTTTTTATATCATAAGAGCTTTCCTATAGTATAAACTAAAATTCATAAACATGATTGTAATGGTTGGAGCATATTCCATTATATCTCTATGCTGTAATTTACCCAGTTCCCTATTACTGAACATACAGAATGTTTCTCTTTTTACTACTATGAATAGCACTGCGCTCTACATCTTAGTGCCTAAATCTTTTCATCTCTGTTTATTTTCTTGAGATTCATTCTTAGCAGTAAAATCACTGGTCCCAATAAAATGAACATATTTAAGACCCTTGTTATATACTACCAATTTGCCCTCCAGAAAGTTCTTTGTTGCTTATAGAAAAAAAAAATAATCCTTGTTCTATTTATACACTTTAATCATTTTTACGCAGCTTTTCTTTGACCTTTTAAACTTCTTTTTGGTTTTAGGACTCCAAATTGTGTTTTAATAAATGTTTCTTTCAAAGGATTAGCAAAGTAATCATGTTGTTATAAATACCCAAACAAGGTAACTCTTTCATTTTCTCTTAGTAAAGATCTTCAGATATAACATTTTTCACTGTATAAATTGTTTCTTTCAAGGGTGAACCAGGAGAGAAAGGAGATCCAGGTTTGTCAGGCGTTAATGGACAAGATGTAAGCCTAACTTTCTCTTTTCTAACATAGTGTTTACATTTGGCCACTGAAATGTGCTTATTGTCTAATGCTACTGAGACTTGACTATCCTTGGAAGAACTAGCTACAATTATTCAGTTATTGCAAAGTAAGAATCAAGGTAGTTGTTTTGTGTGTCTGTGTGTGTGGCTCAGTAGAGGCCGAGTTTTGTTGTTGTTGTTGTTTGAAGGCCACTGACTTTATTGATTTAAAAAGCTTTACAAGGACAGTGACTGTTCTGCCCAAAAGAGGGCAAATAGCATGAAACAGACCAGGGAATGGGGGGAGGGCTATGCGATCGTTGGTCAGTTTCTGGTGCTAAAGAAAATTGAAAGCCTTTTCCGGGAATGACTGAAGGACACATGCGGTGCCAGCACCAAGCAGGCCCCGTATTTTTACTGTCGAAACTACCAGGTGGTTCCCTGGTTGTATATACCTCGCATTATACTCATTCTTCATGGTCCTTTCTTCCTTGATACTCTGGCTTCCATTTCTTCTCTCTTGCTTTCTCGGTCTTTTTTCTTTTTACATGTATGCTGCTGTGACCTGTGTTATGACCCAGGCTCCACTTCTCATCTTACCCTCAGTCTCGATCTGCTGAGGGGTCTGTTGAGGTCATATCTCAGGGGTGAAAAGAAAAAAGGGAGGGGACTCTGTGTATCTGTGTCACTCCCCCCCACACTGCGCCTGTTCCCCAAGCTCAGGGCTCCTGTCCCAGGTAATGTCAAGTCCTCCCACCTGCCCTCTCACCCCAAGGCAATTAACCCCCAAGAACTTCACTTGTGTTCTCATGATGGAATTTGGAGGGTAGATAAAATCTTGGTTTTCCTCTAAATGCAGATTACTCTCCTTTCAGGCCATAACATTCACCATTTACAGTAGATATACTCCTTATTAAGGCAAGTATCCACAATGAGAATTATTTTTTCCCCATAGTTTCCCTTCTTCACTTCATAAAAATGTTTTAAGAAGGTTCTGAAGGGCCATACTTCTTACTTTTTGGACAGAGGAATAAGGAATAAGCTAGATCGGGTTCCCCAATGCCCAGATGTTGTAAAATCCATTTGGTCTGCAGCACAGTGGGAAGGGAGACTGAACACTGTAGTCCTGGGGCCTGTGAACAAAGTAAGACCTGGAGGGTTTGTTGTTGTTCAGTTCCCAATTCGTGTCTGTTCTTTGTGACCCTATGGCCTGCAGCAGGCCAGGCTTCCCTGTCCTTCACTGTCTCCCAGAGTTCGCTCAAGTTCTTGTCTACTGAGTCAGTGATGCCATCCAACCATCTCATCCTCTGTCATCTCCTTCTCCTTTTGCCTTCAATCTTTTCCAGCATCAGGGTCTTTTCCAATGAGTTGACTCTTCATATCAGGTGACCCTAATTAGAGCTTCAGCTTCAGTCCTTCCAATGAATATTCAAGGTTGATTTCCTTTAAGATTGATTGGTTTAATCTCCCACTGTCCAAGGGACTCTCAAAGAGTCTTCTCCAGCACTGCAGTTCAAAAGCATCAATTCTTCAGTGTTCAGTCTTCTTTATGGTCCAACTCTCACATCCATACATGACTCCTAGAAAAACCATACCTTTGACTAAACAGATCTTTGTCAGCAAAGTGAAGTCTCTGCTTTTTAATATTCTGTCTAGACTTGTCATAGTTTTCCTTCCCTTGGAGGGGGAGGGGTTCAAAGAGAACTATCCCATAAGCTAGCCTTACTAATTCACCCAAGCTTGAGGCTCTGGCCCCCACAGCTTTCTTCTCTTACTTCCTAGGAAGCTCTGTTTGCACCTTTAATATGACATGCTTCTTGTTCGTATCTTCTTAAAAGGATTTTTCTCCACCAGAGAGAGGGAGTTAGCACCAGTGTCTTGGAGCTAGGGGAGTCTGCATCTCTTCGCCTCTTTACAGCACAGTAGGGTGCTGGATGCCCATTGGCCATTGGCCCCTACAGGTAAAAAAGCTACTAATTCCCCCCTGCCCTGTCACTGGAGATACCTGGTGTAGTGGTCAGAGTTCTACGGTGGGAAGCAGAGCTCAATGTGTGTCCCAGCTCTGTCACTTGTTGAGAAGATCACTTCTCAGAGCCTGTTGGGTTCTGAAGTCCCCATCACTGCAATGTCCTCTCATCTAATACAAAGAGATCATTAAGACTGGTTAGGATTAGAGTCTTGAAAAGTATGATGAAATTTGAAGCCTTTATTTGGGCTTTTGGGACTCCAGTTGCATGCAGGGAGAACACAGTGAGAGTTCAGCTGGAGCTGGGCGTGGGCAGTGCTCTGTGTGTGGAGGTTTGCCCTCCCTCCTCTGAAGGGGGGCATGTGGCTCATGCTGTGTTCACATGAAGATTCCTTTCTCAGTGTGTTCTGCAAAATGGACAGAACTGAAGCTTTTCCCTGTGGCTCTGTTCTTTCTGTCATATTATTTATGAGAACAAAGACTATTTTTTGGAATTGCTAGTACTTAGTAAATGTTTGGGAGTGAGAAAGAAGTAGTTGTTTGCTAAATTTTCATATTAAAAATTAAGATATTATTATAATAGTCTAAAATACAAGTAATTAGAACATAAACCGGGGAAATGGAAGAGAGGACACAGTGATATTCCAGAGGTTGAATATATGCAATTTGGTGCTTGACTGCAGCAAAAAAATACCCCAAGGTCTTGGCCATTCATTATGGAATCTTCTGATAAACATAGGAGTGTTGAGAGAGATTAACTCCACTTGCAAAAGGTAACCAAGCTACATGTATGGCAGCTCCCTGGAACAGAGGAGCAAAATAAAGATTTCTAGAAGTTTGTTAACATAGCGTTAGAGTAAAAATAGAGAAAGAATTTATCCAAACACTCAAAACTGAGAGGAGGTTTGAAGGAATGGAGCCTGAAATATATTCATGTTAACTGAAGAGATTTGGAAATTTTTTCCATGGGGTCTGAAATTAAGGTGATTTGACTTATCAGAATTAATCAGTTTCAACTGTACAAAAAGGATCTTCACGACGCAGATAATCACGATGGTGTGATCACTCATCTAGAGCCAGACATCCTGGAATGTGAAGTCAAGTGGGCCTTAGAAAGCATCACTATGAACAAAGCTAGTGGAGGTGATGGAATTCCAGTAGAGCTATTTCAAATCCTGAAAGATGATGCTGTGAAAGTGCTGCACTCAATGTGCCAGAAAATTTGGAAAACTCAGGAGTGGCCACAGGACTGGAAAAGGTCAGTTTTCATTCCAGTCCCAAAGAAAGGCAATGCCAAAGAATGCTCAAACTACC
>SJYV01013464.1:0-19215 GCA_006410875.1 Neotragus pygmaeus | reverse complement strand
AGCCTGGTGGGCTACAGTCCATGGGGTCACAAAGAGTCGGACACGACTGAGTGACTTCACTTTCACTTTTCACTTTCAGAGGATCCCACAGTGATTCTCAATTTGATTCAAGCAAGCTCAATTTGAAAAATATCTTAGTACTCTAAGTGCTTCTTCGCCCCTAAGGAATCAGGCAAGTTAGAGCATGTTTGGATGAAGATTCACATTTAGCCCATGAAACTATATATTGCAATAAAATGGTTATATTTTATCTTGTATTACACAGCCACATGATATAATTATATTGCATGGTATGCCAAAGGCTCAGAATAGCAGAACACTTATTTAAATTGCAGTTTAGAATTTCTCAAATCACTACTTTTTCCTAAGAAGTCCATGTCCTCATGACATTGTCCATCCAATAAAAAAAAAAGCAGGAAATATAGTTTATCATTTGAAAATGCTGTCTCCATCTCATAGCAGAACATCTAGCCATGTGGCTTTGGGCAAACCATTTGATCTCTTCAACTTGAAAAACATTTTCATGCCTACCATGTGCGAGGTTTGGGGATGGACTTCTGTGGGATGACTCAGACATGCCTTTGATGAGAAAGGCATGCTGGGTAGGGATCTTCAGAAGAAGTAATTAGAGAATCTGCAATGGTTCTGGAAGCAGAGTATTTAGGAGGGGGAGCTAGCGAGTGGTTTGGTTTGGTGGAAGCATATGGACATGTAGATGTGCAGGGGCGCTAACTAAGGTTGTTGGGAAGCTATTAGTAGGATAGAGGGTTCCTAAGTGAGACAGGCATCCCAGATTTGGAGCCTGGATGACTTGGAGCATTGGATGTCTTTTAAGCAGCATTAGGGAAAATGGCAGGAAGTGTTAGTGTGAGGGAAAAGCATGATACTTTTGGCTTTAAACATGCTAAGCTTAAGATCCTACTTGGATATCCAGCTGGAGCTTCCAATAGGTAACTGAAATAGAAGATTAGAGTTTGAGAGTTGCAGGAGCTGGAGATAGAGAACTTCGAGTTGCCAAAAGTGATAGCCGAATTTGATTGGATCCATGTTGATTAGGACATGGGTTCAGCTTATATAATAGCAACACCCTAATAGAGTGATTTCAAGCAGACAGAAGTGTATTTCTTCCTCACATAATAATTCAGTAGAGAGGAGCCTAGGGCTGGTACGGTGACTCTGAGAGGCCAGAGATTAGGATGCTTCTACCTCTCTGCTCTAGGAAACCTAGGATCATGACCTTGTTTATACTGTCTGAGATGACTCGACACTATCACATCTGTACTTCCAGGGAATGGGGGATAATGAGGAAAAGACGGGACCTGAAAGTACTATAGGATTAGAATCAGGGGAGTCGCCTGTGGTTTAGTGGTTAGGACCTGACATTTGCACTGCCACAGCCCAGGTTCAATCCCTGGTCTGAGAACTAAGATCCTGCAAGTTATATACCCTTGGCCAAACAAACATAAACTATAGGACCAGAATCCCAGTCTTAGCTAGATGTGTGGCTGCTCACAATAAAGGTTACATTGCTTGTCTTTCTTGTAAATGAGCAGCCAATAAGAGGTGAGCAAAGGACATATGAACCACTTTAAGGTCTGCTCTATAAACATGTTTTAAATATCAATAAGTCCTTGCATAACGAATCAGAGAGTGCACTGTGGTGAAAGTTGAATTAGAGAGGAGTTCCACAAGGGCTTCCCGTGTGGCTCAGCTGGTAAAGAATCTACCTGCAATGCAGGAGACCTAGGTTCGATCCCTTGGTTGGGAAGATCCCCTGGAGAAGGGAAAGGCTAACCACTCCAGTATTCTGGCCTGGAGAATTCCATGGNGTGGCTCAGCTGGTAAAGAATCTACCTGCAATGCAGGAGACCTAGGTTCGATCCCTTGGTTGGGAAGATCCCCTGGAGAAGGGAAAGGCTAACCACTCCAGTATTCTGGCCTGGAGAATTCCATGGAGTGTATAGGCCATGGGCTTGTAAAGAGCTGGACATGACTGAGTGACTTTCACTCATTTATTCACTTCACAAGGGCTTCCCTGATAACTCAGTTGGTAAAGAATCTGCCTGCAATTCAGGAGACCCTGATTCAATTCCTGGGTTGGGAAGGCCACTGGAGAAGGGATAGACTACTCACTCCAGTATTCTTGGCTTCCCTTGCGGCTCAGCTGGTAAAAAAAATTCGCCTGCAATGAGGGAGACCTGGGTTTGATCCCTGGGTTGGGAAGATCCCCGAAGAAGGGAAAGGCTCACCACTCCAGTATTCTGGCCTGGAGAATTCCATGGACTACAGTTCATGGGGCTGCAGAGAGTCAGACACGACTGAGCGACTTTTACTTTCACTTCACAATACTATCCACATGTCAAGGAAGATGAGAACTGAAGATATTAGGGCAGTGGGCTTCAACTGGGATTTGTTTTGCCCTTCAGGGGACATTTGGCAACCTCTGGGGACATTTTTGGTTGTCACAACTAGGGGCAGAGGATGCTATTGGCTTCTAGTGGTAGAGACCAGGGATGCTGCTAAACAACCTATAGCGAATAGGAAAACCACCCCCACAGCAAAGAATGATTGCTGCCTAAAAGGCCAATAGTGTTAAAATGGAGAAATCTTGTATTAGGGGATTAGGGCAGTGGTTCCCAAACTTTGCTACACATTAGGAATCACCCAAGAAGCCTTAAAAAATCCTGATGCCCAGGTCACACCCAGAGCAATGATCTCAGAGTATCTCAGAGTGAGACCCAGACAGAAGTAACTGGTAAATTCTGTCAACAGGGAGTTTCAGCAGGGACTGACACAGAGTGTGTTCTCAATACACATCTGTTGAATGAATGAATACATAAATGAATAACTTCAAGAGGGTGGAAGCAAATGGCCAGGAGTTGAGGGGATAAGTTGGAGAAGGAGGCAGGCAGGAGGAGAGGGAACAGAGAACTCCAAATACAGTTTACATTTCTCAGAGCTCTGGTCATATCAGGAGATAGAGAAAGACAGTAGAATAAGCAAAAGCATATAGAGAAAAGATTTCTTATTTTTAGGTCAGGGGGGACTTGAACCTGTCTGTAGGAAAAGGGTAAAAAACAAGGAGAGAGAAAGGGTAAGGATGCAAGAGATCAGAGAGGTTGTCAGTGGAGGGGACAAGATGAAGAGCATCGTGGGTGCATGAGCTTTGAGGAGGAGAAAGGATACATTCCTAGAGACAGAAAGAAATGCCAGGTGAAAGTATGGACTGATTCTGAGATGGAGGTGAGGGCAGGGATGGGAGGGAAGTCTTGACTGGCTTTCTTTTTCCCTGTAAATAAGAGGTGAAGTCTTCTGAAAATGATGGTGGCAGATGTGGGTTCGGGACTTCAGAAGAGTTTAGACATCTTTAGTCATGTTGTATGGGAAACCACTGTCCAGAAGAGCCCTAATGGAACCCAAGTGAAGATCAAGGTTATGAATTTATACTGGGTTGAACCAGCTTGACCTTGGGACTGTTTCTAGCAATACCCAGTAGTATGGGAGGGAAGAACAGGGTGACGGGAGCCACTTGGGGTTGGCAGATCAGGACAGCAAAAAACAATGGAAGGGAGGGCTTCCTTGACATTTGTGAGCATATTTCCAAATGTTTGAGAGGATATCAGTGAAATTGAGAGAATGCTGATAGATTGGAAGCAAGGATAGATGAAAGATTTAGAGGCACCATGAAAATTAAGAGATGGTCCAGTGGTGGAAAGGATACACTGGGTTAGAGAGAGGAGTTTCAGGTATTGAGGTCAGGGGAGTAAAACCATTTCAAATAATGATGGCCTTTAGTGAATGGATTTGATGACATTATCTCTTAAATCTTGTCCAACTCCTAAAACTTCAGGAGAAGTACATCTGATTGAATATTGCCTTTAAACCCAAATATGCAAGTAGCTGATAGTGTGACCCCAATCAGTCCTTGTCACAAGTGAAGTTTCATTAGGTCCAAGACCATGGGGATAAAACAGGACAGGAATTTCTGGACATGCTCAATAAGAGAGGTTGATCAACCTATATGGAATCTCCATGTCCTGCAAAAATTTTCAGATAAGTTCTACCCACATTGCTATTTGAGAGTTAATGGAAGATTATAGTCATTCTGGGTCATATAAAAAGAAGATGTAGGTGCTGTTAGGGCAGAGCTCCATTGCAGCATCTGTTCAGAGAGCAAGAGTGGAAATGGACACACACATGCACTCACATGTACGTTAAATTGCAGCAGTTCGCGGGGTTGCTAAGAGTCGGACACAACTGAGCAATTTCACTTTCACTTTTCACTTTCATGCATTGGAGAAGGAAATGGCAACCCACTCCAGTGTTCTTGCCTGGAGAATCCCAGGGATGGCGGAGCCTGGTGGGCTGCTGTCTATGGGGTTGCACAGAGTCAGACATGACTGAAGTGACTTAGCAGCAGCAGCAGCAAGGGGAAAAAAATTGTAATCATAGGAGAAAATGAATCAGTCTGTCCTTGATTTGAATGTTTCACTGTTGCTGCTCATAGGGTCCCAGAGTTCCAAAATAGAGAAGGTCCAGAGAGGGCGGTAAAAATAAGAGGAACTAAAGGGCAAAGGTATGATTCTAGAATCAAAACCAAGATTTGAGGAGCCTCACCTTGTTGCACTTGAAGAGGAGCAGAGAAACATAGAAACAGAGGCAGAGAGAGAGGATTGATAAAGAAAATAACAAAAAGACTAGCAAATGGCAGGTGGATGGCTACTAAGTTGATTTTTTTGAGAAACAAAGCTTTGTATTGAAGAAATAATGTGTCCTCTTATGGGGTAACATATGTAACTAAGTAGCTGGGTGTTACGGGCTTCCCTGATGGCTCAACCTTAAAGAATCTACCTGCCAATGCAGGAGATGTGGGTTCCATCCTCTGCCTGCTAGTCCAGGAGTCGGTGCCTATAGTGTAGTACTGACAGCTGAATCCATCGTGAACCATTTACATCTTCCTGAGTGCTAGAATCCTGGTGTCTGGGACTGGGAGCCCTGGTTGGTTGGTTGGTTGACTTTTTCATGTTGTTCTGGTTAGCAGACTCTATGCTACGGGAAGAAACCCACACAATTGGATGGATTTGGATAGGTGTAATTCAAAACATTTAAAAAAGGGATCTGTAACTATTGTCACTGGCCTGCCAATGACAATGCAGGAGACGTGGGTTCAATCCCTGGGTCAGGAAGATCCCCTGGAGAAAGAAATGACAACCCACTCCAGTATTCTTACCTGGAGAATCCCATGGACAGAGGAGCCTGGTGGGCTATAGTCCATGGGGTTGCAAAGACATGACTTAGCGAGTAAACAACAACAGCAGTTCATGTATTATTATGAATTGCCTGGTGATAAAGGAAAATAAGATGAGAACTCGGACTTTGATGTGTTAGTTTTCTTTTAACGTGATGACATATGAGATGTAAATCAAAACAAGTCTGTTACAAAATGTGTGTAGGACCCTTGGAACTACTAAAAGCAATGTGAGCCAAACTTCAGACCCTAGAAATTAGCCTGTTAACTGCTGTCATGAAGAAAGCAGTTTTAAAGCTGAACTTTGAGTGAGTCATCAAGGTCAGACGTCAGTGAAGGTTGGAATGAACGTCTTAGACCAATGGGTATACCACTCAGTTCAGAGAACAGTGGCTGCTCAGCTTTCTACCTTCACGGGTGAGGACGTGTCTCCCAAGTGTTAAAGCTCTTTCCTCTCCATCTCTCTTTTAAATTGGCTGAACACAAATACCATGTTTAAGTAGAGGAGCATTAAAAATCGATGAACTCGTACGTACTAATTGATAATGATGGCCCCTGTATGGCCCTGACATTTGAATTTAGTTGAAGACTTTTATCTTGGAATATTATTCTGCTCCTTTCTCACTCTGTTTCATTTTGGTGTGCAATAACAGAGTGCGCACTCGAAACCATTTGAAGTGACTAAAGGGTTCTGAGGGGTGGTTACTTCAGAAAAATTGGCATTTCAGAGAGATGTGTTTTTTCCCCTATCTTTGTTGATGTTTGAAGTCTTCAAAGCATCACTCTGATCAGAGAAAAACATTTCTTGTGAAGCAGTTCTCTCTGAGAAGGCAGTGATTGGAGACTGNGATAAGCAGGGTGACAATATACAGCCTTGATGTACTCCTCTTCCTATTTGTTGCTCCATGTCCAGTTCTTACTATTGCTTCCTGACCTGCATACAGTACCTAATGACCTATCAGATCGGCAATATTCAAAAGCCTGAAGACATACAATTAGGGAGGGTGTGTGAAAGCAGACACTACCTCACATTGCTGTTGAAAGTCCAAAATGATACAATGCTTACAAAGACACCTCCCTTCTCTCTTCATTGTTCATTGCAGCATTATTTGTTAAAGCAAAATACTGGAAAGAATCCAAATACCCATCCCTAAAAGATTGGTTAAAAAACCAATAGTGCGTGTGCTTAGTTGCTCAGTCGTGTCTGACTCTTTGCAGCCCTACATACTGTAGCCCACCAGGTTCCTCTGTCCATGAGATTTTCCCAGTCAAGAATACTGGAGTGGGTTGCCATTTCCTTTCCCAATGCAATGAAGTACCATGTCACGGTAAAAGAAAAAGACTATTTCCATCAACAGATTTAGGATGATTTCCAGCTTATTCTTGGAGAAAGAAATGGCAACCCATTCCAGTATTCTTGCAGGGAAAATCCCATGGGCAGAAGAGACTGGCAGGCTACGGTTCATGGGGTCGCAAAGAGTTGGATACGACTGAAGCAACTGAGTATGCACATGCACCAGCTTATTTTATTAAAATAAGATGCAAAAGAGTATATATAACATTATTTATAGATATAAAGGGGTAAAAGTTTGTTTTTGTACAAGAAACGAAGGGAAGGGATAAGAGAAGGAAGTAGGAAGAAGGAAAGGATAAAACTGATAAAAATGGGGCAAGAGTATATATGAGATAAAAGGGATGGAACCAAAACTCTGAATATATATATTGTCTGTAATTTTAATTTTGAACTGTTTTGCATATTCAAAANCTAAAGTGACTTAGCACACACAACATTTGAAACGGTGGGGTTAGTAAAGTAGATTGCCCTCCCCATTGTGGGTGGACATCCAATCCTTTGAGGGCTTGAAGAGAGTAAGAGTTAAAGGAAGGAGGAATTTGTCCCCTTTTTCTTGCCTTGCTGTTGAATTGAGACATCTCATCTTATCTTCTGTGGACCTTGGGTTGGGATTTATACCAATCAACTATTTTGGTTCTCAGGCCTTCAGTTTTGAACTAAATTATGTAACTGGCTTTCCTGAGTCTCCGGGGTGCAGATGACAGATTGTAGGACTTCTCAACCTCCATAATTATATGAGTCAAGTTCTCATAATAAATCTCCTTATATATGTAAAATTCTGTTCTCTGTAACAATGCTTACTACCAAAATCTGTACTAGTAAGGTTCTCCAGAGAAATGGAGCCAGTAGACACTGTTTATAATGTATTAACTATTCTGGAGATGTATTCATTTTATTTTTTCCAAGGGATAAGGCTAAATTGATAAGCTATGCCAGTCTCTTCTAATTCTCCATTTCAGGTTTGCTTTATTCACTTCTTTCTTCCAATTGTCTTAGTTTTAGTTGCTCTTTTATTTTTAATTTTTGAGAGGCTATTTTAAAAGTAAAAATAATTAAGAATATAATTTTATTTCATTACAAAACCTTTTATTTTAAAAGAATTTTAGATCCACAAGCATCACAAAGAAAGCACAGAGCTTTGATCTGCTCTCCCTGATTTTCCTGCATGTTAATAGTTTATGCAATCATGCTACATTGATCAAAATAAGAAACTGACCTTAGTACTATTCAATTAAGGAAAATACAGATTTAATTTCACCAGTTTACCCAATGTGTCTTTTTTCAAGTTAAATACATAGCATTTAGATATTATGCTTGATTAGTTTCCTCAGTCTGTAATAACTTTTGAATCTCTTTCCTTATACTTCATGACTTTGAAAGATTTGAAGAGTGCTGGTCATGTATTTTGTAGAATATCCCTAAAGTTGGATTTGTCTGTTATTTTCTCATTATTAGCCTAGGGGTATAAAGTTTTGTGAAGAAGAACACAGATATGAAGTGCTCTTCCCATCATATAGTATAGGAGGTGGGTGATACAAATGCAATATCATTAATGATGTTAACTTTGATCACTTGGTTAAAGTGGCATCTATAAAATTAGTATTTTCCCCTTTCTGTTCTCCATTAATTAGAAGGAATAGCAGCCTCCAATAAAATGTGAACAACTCCAAATATCTATCAAATGCTGAATGGTTAAACACACTCTCGTACATCCAAATGATGGAATAATTTTCAGCAATAAAAAGAATAAGACTACTAATGCTGCAAAAATACAAATGAATCTTGAAAGCACTATGTTATATGCAAGGAGCAAGATTCAAAAGACAGCATACTGTATGATCCCTTTTATATTAAATTCTGGATAGATAGAAATCAGATCAGTGCTTTCTAGAGCTTGGATGTGAGAGAAGGAAATTGAGTATAAGGAATTGTGCCTTTTTGTGTGATGGAAATATTACTTTTAATTGCATGGTGATTACATGCTGTTTGGGGGTTGCCAAAATTTTTAGTAACTGCATGTATTACAATAAAGTTTACATGTATATTATAATATTTGTATATATGGTAATATATTGTAATATTACAATTTTCTGTATATAAAATATATCTTAGTAAACATATCTTGATAAAAACGTAGAGCCAAAAGAGCTTACTATAGATGAGGCTGACAGTTGTCATTAAATAGCTATGAGGAAATACTGAGTTCCCACTATAAAAAGTGGATCTCAGGGCACAGCATATGAAGGGAAAGTGAAGATTCACAAATAAGGACTGTCGGAGCCCCATCATAGAACCCTGAACACTCAATGCTCTCCTAAAACTGATAGTTTCCTATTCAAAGTAAAAAACAAGCCTTAGTTTCAGGGTTTTCTTTGACTATTGAAGCCTATTATATCTACAAATGTAGACGAATTAGCTATTCCACTAGGACAGTCCTCAACCAATGGCTTAACAGAGTTAGTGGGTAAATCCCCACACTCCCTTATTCCCTTTAGGACTGGGCTCCACCATGCGCATTGCATCCTGTTTGATAACGTACTCTTCATTCTTTTCTTCCCTTCCCTCATTTTCTCATTGCCCTATTGGTGTTTCCCGGGATCACAGATTCAATGAACCGCTTTTACTCCTACCTTATCTTGAGGCCTTCTTCTGAGGGCAGCCTATGCCTGAAAATATGTGGGATGAATTTCTGTTAATAAGTAGCATAATCTCCAAGGTTTCATGAGAGGACAGCAGTCCCTAAAGGGGGACCAATTCTATTGGTAGTTGGATAATATTTGATATCATTTCTATGAGCCACTGACCACTGACCAACTGATCAAAATGATTTTGGGGTGAATTATCACATAAAATGTGGCAGAGATATGAATAATTTGCTGTGTGGTGAAGATTATTTGTAGTCAAGATAATAAGAACAAGAGAGAAACTGTTAATAAGCTAAACAAATAGCATCTTCTCAGAGTCACTTTTGTCAGAAGAATAATGTATGACTGTAATATTTCAGGATTATTTCTCTAAATTACTTTATTCCTGACATCTATGATTATTCTTAGATTTTTAGCTACTAATACTTTTTTTAAAATCTGCTGTTAAAAATGTCTAAATAATACAAGAATTTCTTCATGTGCCTCTTGTTTATAGCTTACAGATTTTTCAGATATAATTGTGCTTGTTTCTTATTCACATCAGTAGATCTAAAATTTCTACAAATAGGGCATAAGCATGCTTGATACAGGCTTCCCAAGTGGCACAGTGGTAAAGAATTGCCCTGCCAATGCAGGAAACCCAAGAGACATGGGTTTGATTCCTGGGTCAAGAAGATCCCCTGGAGAAGGAAATGGTAACCCACTCCAGTATTCTTGCCTGGAAAATTTCATGGACAGAGGAGCCTAGTAGACTACAGTCCATTGGGTCGCAAAGACTCAGCTATGACCTAGCAACTGTGCACACATTATTGCCTGATACAGTTGGCATCTAAATGCAGCTTCTGACAATAGAGTTGTCCACAAACTCAGCAGTTGTGCAAATACAAAAAATAGATGATCATTTTTGGACAAGTATTTCCAGTCTTCAGTGATTCGGGAAAGCCTGTGACTTGTCACAGTTGAGACCAGTCACAGTATGCCTGTCAAGGAGAGTTAAGTAAGGAATTCTGTAACATGAGAAACAAAACATGGTGGACCCTGGCTCTGTGTGATCTAAGGCAAGAAAATCAGTCATTACTGGGAACGTTCCAATATTCAGATAAAATATATATTGAGGTTTTCAAGGAGCCCACTCTCACTAAACAGTAGAGTAGCATTCATGGATAATGTACCAAGAGAAGAGCCCTCATCACCCATCATGTGGCAGGAAGAGCACAGGCTTGGAAGTCGAGAGACATGATTCACAATTTTGTCCCTATATGTTATTTGAGTTTTGAACTTAGTAGCTCATTCAGTAAAGAATCTGTCTGCAATGCAGAAGACCCAGGTTGGAGTCCTGGGTCAGGAAGAAGGAAATGACAACCCACTGCAGTAGTCTTGCCTGGAAAATGCTATGAAAGAGTAGCCTGGTGGGCTACAGTCCATGGGGTTGCAAGAGTCATACATGACTTAGTGACTAAACCATCAAGTTAGTTTTTATAAGCATTAGCTATCTGAATAATAATAATGCTGTTGACTACAAAAATATCATTATGAAGATTACATGAAATATTAGATATAAAACATCTGAGGTCACAATATATACTCATAGGTATTATGTATATAAACAAAAGAGTCTATATTTTGTGGTCAAACATCTTGACTCAATTCTATTATTTACTCCCCTATTTTTTGTCTTCTGATTATCAACTTCTTTATCTTCAAATATTGATAATATATGTCATCATATACATTTTTAGAAATTATATCAGATCAATACATGCAAAACACAACACTGTCTGACACATATTAGAGATTCATATACTCACTGTTATATGTAATTAGTAATTTCTTTAGTAATTTCTGACACTTAGAGAACATTTGCTTTGTGCTAGACACCATATATCTACTCATTTTGTTCTGACAAAAACCTTCAGAGAACTCTATAATTATCATATCCATTTTATAGATGAAGAGACCTAGGTCCATAGCACTTAAGTAATTTATCCAAAACTACACAGTGAGTTAATACTGGTGCCAGTTTCAAAATTAAGTAACAGAATTTCAAAGCTCTGCTGTTAACCATCATGCAGTGCTGTGTACTCAACCATTTCCAACTTTTTGCAACCATATGAACCATAGCCCACCAGACTCCTCTGTCCATGGAATTTACCAGGCAAGAATATTGAGCATGTTTCCATTTCCTACCCCTAAAGGATCTTTTTGACCCAGGGGTTGAAACTGTATCTCCTGTGCCTCCTGCACTGGCGGATTCTTTACCATTGCACCACCTGGGAAGCCCTAACCATTATGCAACACTATCTCAAAGTGAAGTTGTTGAAAAAATATTGGTCATAATCATCTACTGTTTCTGGACTCTGTTCTGAATACTGTGCATATAAAGTAAAATAGGATAGAATTTTTAGGGAAGCAAGAGGTCTGTAAAAAACATGAATAATTTAAAGGAAAATAAGTGTCTCTGAGTGTTTAGAAATAGAAACAGCCTCAGAAATGTTATAGTTTCACTGTAAGGATGTAACTATTCTTTTACTTTAAAGTCCAGGTGGACCTTAATAGAAAGAAAACATTTCAAAGGCAGAAAATCAGGGGTGTATCCAATGTGACTCTTTGGGGAAAGCGACAATGAGAGAAAATTCTATTTCAATTCTTTTACCAATTTGACTGTGATAAAATTTATATTCTCACCAAGGTCATTATGAATGTATTCTTAGTGATTCTATCAGGCTGAATTTCTGGATAGAAAAAACTAATAGTCCTAACAGCTTGGAGAGTTTGATTAGAGGATCGAAACTACTTTTGTTTGGTTAATTCCTGCTACTGTGGCGAAGATGGTTGGTTTAGCTTATTTATTACATGTGGGTCTTTGGGAAGCAGTTTCTACAATGAGAATGTGATTAAATTCATATCTAGGTTAGACTCAAGTTTGAACATACTCTGAGATGCCTTATCAAAAGTAAAAATTGACACTTTACACCTGATAAAGTATACTATTTGAGGGTAATCCTAGATGGTAAGACAGAACTATTAGTAACATATAAAAATGGAGATCCTCTGCTTATCAGAAGACCTTAAAACTGGGCCTCAAAGAAATAGCAGGCTCATGGTCTTCATTTATTTGCTAGGTTTAGTAAAATATACTACAATGAATAGAGTCTGATCAAAATTTCTCATGTAAAACTATTTTCACCATAAGCAGTTAAAAAGATAAATTTCTTACTTCCATATGTATATATTTCATTGAAATTAGAGGGACACTGTGTTGAAACCTGAGAGTTGAAACAATTATTCTCGCCCTTATCTAGATTGTCTAGTCAAAATGATGTGCCATATGTCTCTAAGCCATATGTCTACTGATTTTTTTTTTTTAATTCTGGTTTCTGCCAGAAATTGGTTCTGGCTGTTAATTTCTTCATGTAATGAATCCTGTCTGGCTTGTTCTACCATTTCCTTTAAACTTTTTCAGTTCTCTGGAATGAGGGGATTATAACCTGACTTTCTTTCAATTAGTACCAATAATATATTGGAAATAAAGACATCATATCTGCAATATACCTGGTTACTTAAAAATGCACAGAGATGTGCTCACTGTAATTCCTTTAGAACCCTCAAAGAAACTTGATTAAGTGATTTTATCTTAAAATAAAAATTAGTTAATATTTACTCTTGTTTATAGTAGCATTGTAAGCTATTACCTATTTAGTGAACATTTCACTGTTTAGTAATTTGTTCCTCTGATGTTAGTAAGAATAAATCTAAGTGATGAACTTAGGATAGTTAAGTAAATGAAGTGCATAGGAAAAAAATGCAACCTGTTTTTAGGCTGTTATACTACACTACTAAATGTACCAAGAAACAACTGTTGAAAGAATGGTCAAGAGCCAAACTGGAATGCCAAATCACTGAATCCCTAAAGCTACGTGTTTGGAACAACAAAATGCAACTGCTATAGAAAGTACCAGTGAGACTGCTGATCCAGTCTTAGATGAGTTTAGTAGGAACTGAAGTGTGTGTTGAATAAATGAATATATGAATGAATGAATGAAGCTACTTCAATTCCAACCAAACTTACCCACTGCAGTGAAGGGAGGGTGGGATTCTTGCTATTTGAGTTGACTTGGATGTTGACTTGGCCTCATGCACAGTACTGGCTGGAGCAGGGAAGACACCCAGAAACTGAAAGAAAGAATTTAAGGATTAACCAAGGCAACACAGTGGAGTGGAGGAAGCTTTCCAGATATCAGTTACCAACACATGGGTTTTCTTCCTCATGCCATTTATTTCTTGTTTCTATAGATGTTAATGAAGGCCTACTATGTGCCAAGCAGTATACTGGACACTATGCATGTAATCACAAGTGATATTTACTCTCAAAATCCTCTGGGTCCAGTGAAAGAGATAAATTAACAAACAGTTTATTCCAATTCAATGCAATTCATGCTGTAATAGAGATTCATTCCAGGCTTTGTGGGAGCAGCATAGCAAACAACCCCCCAGCAGCTTTCAGAGTTGGAATAAGTTTTACTCAGGAGGTGGGATGTAGAAATGCCCAGATTCAGCATTGTGAATAGAGGAACAGATTCTGTAAAAACACAGCTGAGAGAAGAGTCTATTATGTTTAGAAAATATGAGTTGTTTGCCACGGATGTAAAGAGCATATCTGGGTGGTACCAAACATGGTAGAATCACTTGGGGATAATCTGTGAAGCCCTTTTTATGATATGTAAGAGGGGTTGAATTAATCCTATACACAGGTAACATATATGATATAGATCAATTTTACAGGTAACCTATACAGGTGAAGGTCAAGTAGATACAGACATTCTCTGAGAAGCTGCCTATGGAAGGATATTCCCATAGAAAATNTTTATGATATGTAAGAGGGGATGAATTAATCCTATACACAGGTAACATATATGATATAGATCAATTTTACAGGTAACCCATACAGGTGAAGGTCAAGTAGATATAGACATTCTCTGAGAAGTTGCCTATGGAAGGATATTCCCATAGGAAACACAAGATTATCTGCTATTATATTAACAAAAGGCAGTTGTCATTTGTTTAGCTTTTGGTAATAACTAAGCATTATAAGTGAGTAACAAGTAATGGTTGCTGTGAATAACGGTTGCTGTGGCCTTATTAGAGACCCTGGAGAGACCTCAAGACAAGAAAGTTGACATAACTTAGCTCTTTCTGTGGTGAGGATATTCTAGGAAGTGCTAAAATATTTATGATGTGTGTATGCTAGTGCGTGTATGTATACATATATATTTATTTCTTAAGTTCAGAAGAAGTGGATGTGCAGAAAGTGACATAACAAAGAAAACCACAGTTTCAGTAAGCTTTCAGGAACACTTGGAACAATTGCTTTTAACTTGGTAATTTTATGAATACAAAGACCAAATAACATTCTTCATTCACCAGTGAATTCCTTTGGGTTTTTGAAATGTAGCTAATGTTCTATCTGAGGATTTTATTAGAAAGTTAGTTAGAACTGGAATTTGTGCTTCCATGTTGAATTAGTCAATGTTGACAGAGAAACAAGGCATTATCCTGACATTTCCTTCTGTGCACTTTTCAAGGAGAAGAGGAGAGAGGGATTTTTTTTTTCATGTTTCTCTCCTGTTTATGAAAGCAGATGCTGACAAGACAGAAAACACTGAGTGCTATTTATACAAGAATACTTAGGTGATTTATAAGCTTTATGAAAAAGTTACATTATTTTGGGTAAACATTTTATATATACATATGTCCAATACATTCACTAACTCAGACTCCAGGAAAAAAACAAATACCTACAGGTCTTAGTTTTACCTCTATGACATTTACACACACACACACACACACACACACACACATATATAACTACTTGAGTACTTAAATTGAAATCAAGTGGATTAAAACAACTTTATATTGGACTTTCAAACTTGAAGAACAAGAACTCCATCTCTTTCTAAAGCTCCTGAAGTTGATTTAAGCCCTCAGACTTGGACTCTCTTTAGTTAAAAATTGTTATTGAAGTATAGTTGATTTACAATGATGTGTAATTTCAGGTATATGGCAAAGTGATTCAGTTATACATATATATTGACCCATTCTTCAGATACTTTTCCCTTAGAGGTTATCACAAATCACTGTGTATAGTTCTCTGTGCCGTATAAAAAGTCCTTGCCAAGAAGGCGATGNTTATTTATTAAGCTTATTTAATAACGTCTATTTTCGGTTTTGACTCCATCAAAATTATAAATTTAGTGATTCAGACTGGAAAATAATGTAAATTACTGTCTATATGCCAAAGCAAATTAAATTCATGGTTGAATTAGAGTGTGGAAAATATTGAATCAAGAAAGAGTGATCCTTAACTAACACTATTTATGACCCTCTTCAGTTTCAGAGAAGTGAGGTCTTCTAAATCTCTTGGGCAGTTGTCAAAAAATTCATTTGCTAAGTGGTGTCTGACTCTCTGCAACCCCATGGACTGCAGCACACCAGGCTTTCCAGTCCTTCAGTGTTTTCGAGAGCTTGCTGAAACTGATGTCCATTGAGTTGGTGTTGCCATCCAACCATCTTATCCTCTGTTGTCCTCTTCTCCTGCCTTCAATCTTTCCCAACATCAGGGTCTTTACCAGTGAGTTGTCTCTTCGCATCAGGTGGCCAGAATATTAGAGCTTCATCAGTCCTTCCAGTGAATATTCAGGGCTGATTTCCTTTAGGATTGACTGGTTTTGATCTTGCTGTCCAAGGGACTCTCAAGAGTCTTTTCTAGAACCACACCGCAAAAGCATCAGTTGTTTGGGGCTCAACGTTCTTTATGGTCCAGCTCTCACTTCCATACATGACTATTGGAAAAACCATAGCTTTGACCATATGGACCTTTGTCAGCAAAGTGACATCTCTGCTTTTTGATACGCTGTCTAGGTTTGTCGTAGCTTTTCTTCCAAGGAGCAATAATCTTTTAATTACATGGCTGTAGTCACTGTCTGCAGTGATTTTGGAGCCCAAGAAAATAAAATCTGCCACTGTTTCCACTTTTTCCCCATCTGTTTGTCACGAAATGAGAGGGCTGGATGCAGTGATCTTAGTTTTTTGAATGTTGAGTTTTAATTCAGCTTCTTCACTCTCCTGTTTCACCTTCATCAAGATACTCTTTAGATTCTCTTCACTTCTGCTAATAGGGTGGTATCATCTACATATCTTGAGATTGTTGATATTTCTCCCAGCAATCTTGATTACAGCTTGTGGGTCATCCATCCAACTGACCTCTAGTCCTGTGGCCATTGTTGAGTTTTCCAAATTTGCTGCTGCTAAGTCGCTTCAGTCGTGTCCAACTCCTAGCGACCCGATGGACTGCAGCCTCCCAGGCTCCTCCCTCCATGGGATTTTCCAGGCAAGAGTACTGGAGTGGGGCCAAATTTGCTAACATCTTGAACAAAATGTTGGTGAAATTGTTAAACTGTTTTCACAATAGATTGTTACATTCCCCCCAACTTCTTTCTGTGCACATTAGGTGTGTAGCTAACCCTTCACTGTTGCTTCCATATCAAATACAACTGGATAAGTACTTTGCCAATGGATAACTTGTTTAAAAGGAACCTGACTTCTATGTGTTGAGTGGAGACAAGAACGGAAAATTTGCTGATGCAGCTAAACCTCTGAGTGCTGGAAGATGTACAATGTGTGAATTTCATTGTGGCTTTCTACAACATAGCCTTAGAGTTACAAGGCCAGATCCAGACCTTAGATCCACCAGTTAACAGCAGTGTGACCTTGGACAGATTACTCTACACATTTTAATCTTCAGTTTACCTGTCTGTAAAATGAGGTCACACCTACTGTGTAGAGTTACTGTGAGCAGTAAGTGAGAGCCTCCCAGGAACATGGGTGGCACACTGATTTTGGTCCATGCCATTGTAGTTGGTGGGCATGGGCAGTAGCAGAGTCAGTTCTGTGGAAGTGCTGCTTATTCCTTGGCCTATGGTGGTACTTCTGGATTTAAAAAAATGGACAGTTTCAACATCTTCTAACATGCCCTTTAAAATTAAATCCATATATTTTTCTTTGGCGACACAGAATGAATTAAGTAGATTACAAATTAGGTGAGAGTAAGGAGCTTCTTTGGATCTGCAAATAGATACACAAAGGGACACGAGAGAATTCCTCAGGTGGTAGAGGCTGCTTCTGTTTTGCATGCTGTCTTGTTTACTAGTTACCCCAAATAGTGTGAATTAGAGAACTCTGGGAATTTGATTTGTTACACAGGCAGAAGTAAATATTTCACTGTTTGCTTGCTGCCCAGATGAGGGGCTCACTGTCTTCCTGTTTGTCTATCTTACCTTCTTGTGATCCAGATCACTGGTAACTCTACTGTTAAAATCTTATTTTCTACAGGTGAGATTTTAGATAAATTTTGGATACATTTCCTTAGAGTAAATTACCAGATAGTCTTGAAGGTGAGTGTGTTGGAGCTATTTCAGTGCTATATATGACAGCATAGGAAATCTTGTCATTTTACATGTTGCTGGATATGAATTCAAGCAAAAACAAAAGTGAAAGAGACATTTTCTTAGAAGTTACTATTTAAGTTGAGAATGTCAGTTTTATCTACTATGTGTTATAGTTACTAAATGTCCTGATTATCTTGCAGTATTTATCAGTATTGTCTCAGCAGTCTGGGTTCCTTTTAGTCTGTCAGTAAACAAATTTACATAGACTCAAAACTTAAATATGTAGTAACACAGGTGTCCCTGAGCCCCAAATGTGTGTTTATGGCTGTTCATGACTATGGGGGCGCCTTAGGTGCTATCTGATTATCAGAGAGGTCTAAGGTTTCTTTCCGAAGAGATTAGGAATGTTAAGTGCACTAGTATGCTTAGTTTAAAAATTAAGCACAGAGTGTTTTTTAGAAGCAATAAAATCAGTGGGTTATAGACTTTAACAACTTCTGCTGTTAGAGCATTTATGTGTATCAATAGGGATGTGAGTGTTTGGTATAATTCTGTTTCCTCTCAATTAAACATGTATCCTCATTGGAGTTGTACATTTCCGTAATGCTATCTGGGTGGGATCCTGTGAATCAATGTAGAACAAATGAGCAAAACAAATGGATGAATTCAGATTTGTTAGGGAAGCAGAATGTTATTGTCTTCATAAGAAGGAACATATGCTGGCAATTTAGACTTGTAGGCGTGGGGTTTCTGTAATTTGTTTAGGAGAATCTACTGTGGATAATTCTTACAATTGATTCCATTTACTGAGTCTTTGTCAAGCACCGTGCAAAGTTCTTGATGCACATTATCTCATGTTCCTTTCCCTAAGATGGTATCAGGTAGTCATCAGTATGTATCACAGTTCTCCTCTGCCTTGAACATGATTACATCAAATCATTCGTCAAATCATGGCCCATGGCTGCACAGTATAGTTGCAGTTTTGTGAATTCCCGTTTTTGTGTGGTTCTTGTCCTGTTTTATTCAGAATACCACCCCAACACCAGGGAAGGAGAGGGGGAGAGCCCAGTCTGATTTCACTCATTTGAGGTCATCTCTGCAGGGAAGATGTGTGACCTTGGGAACACAGGAACCTTTTAGGGGGGCAGATGGAATGAGTGATTGGATTGAAAGTGAGACCCCTTTTCCCAACATGGACACTGGCCTGGGAGGCAGCTGTGTTTCAAATCCTTGTCTTTTGTGAGCTCTTCCTCCCAGACTTCTTTGTTGTCAGGGGGCATTGTTTTACCCCTGCATTGGCAAAAGAGAGCAGCATCAACTTGGAACCCTGTGGGAAAGTCCTTGGAGGCTGGCACTGAGTACAATTTAGTGTTTCTGATGTCATCTCAGTCCTGGAGCCTGTGTTCCCACCCAGGGTGTAAGGGAGGACCTGAGCTTGCAGCTGGGTTATTGGCAATTCCTTGAGCCTCCTAGCTTTACCTGGCCAGATGGCTATTTACATCACCCTCCTCCCACCCCCAAATG
>SJYV01013462.1:0-24081 GCA_006410875.1 Neotragus pygmaeus | reverse complement strand
CTATCTCTTCCACTGGAATATTTTTGTTCACTGCTATGTCCTCAGTGCCCAAAAGAGTATCTGGCTCATAGCAGGCACCCAACCAACATTTGTTGAATGAATAAATGTATGCAAGACTTTCCTTACTTTCAAGTTCAGCTTATGTAAAGTTTTCTGAGAGTCCAGGCACTGTGCTGGACACTGTAGAAGACATAAAGATGAGGAAGCCCAGTTCCTGGCCTCCCTCCAAAACTTACTTCCTACTGGCAGGGCCAAGTTTGAGAACCATGACCCTAGAGTCACAGGATCCTAGTTTAGACTCCTACCTTTGCTGCAACGTGACCTTGAATATTTCACCTCTTTGAGCTTCAGTTTCTTCATCTGTGAACTGAAGATAATAACAACCAAAAAGAAAGACCTTGAAGTTTACAAATGAGTAGACTACGTAAGATGATTCTGAAAAATGTCTAAGACTTTAAGGACACTGAAAATAGTGCCTATTATTATTCCCCTTCTGTTCCCTTTCCCCAGAATGTCTTAAACTCAACTCCTTCTTCCCTGGTCCTGGGTCTTTTCATGAAAGCTAATTGCAGAAAAGCTACTGATCATAAGGACAAACTTGGGAAGAGGCTGGCTGCTTATTTATTCATGTTGTCATCCTTTCAGTAGCCCTTGAGTCAGTTCCTTCTCTGCTGGGTCCTAGGAGAGAGTCAACAGAGCCCATACCCTAGGGGTACACCTGAGAGGTGCTTTGGATAAAATGCCCCAATCACCTGAGAGTAAAGCAGAAAGAAGATTGACAGAACAGGGACCAGACTGAAAATGCAGTATTTCAAAGAACAGTCCTGAGGACAAACCACGTAGAAAGGATGTCAAAGGCAGCAAAGACCTTGCAGCTCCCCAACTGCCACCCCCACCTCCAAAAACAGAGGAACAAAGACCAGCAGGGTGGGGCTGCTAATCAGCCATTCGCCCTGAGGCTGACGAGTAGGAGGGAACAGTTTGGTCAGGGCTGCAGAGGGTGTGAAGGCCACAGGAGCTTACAGAAGCGGGGAGCAGCTCGGCTGCTATGAGCTCGCTGCCACCCCCGCCTCCACTGGGCTGCCTCCCCCACCGCTCTTTATACCCTGGCCTTGCTGTGTCCCAGGGGAGCTCCATCACTCTGATTTCATTCTCTCTCACAGTGTGGCTGGCTTCAAGTAGGCATAATGTGCCAGCACGGGGTTCAGAAACAAGGGTTTAAATTCTCTTGAGCTTGATGGCTTACTGCTGCTAAAATGTCTCAACGAGCAGTGAGTTAGCTGCTGGAAGGGGCAGGTTGCTTAGGAAAGCGAGGCCAGAAAGAAAGGTTGGCAGAGTGGCTGCATGTGGCCATGATCAGCGTAACCCTGCCCACTGTCGCCGCCTGGTTCTCTGGAGAACAGAGCGCTGCTGAAGACTCAAGAAAGTAGCCAGAAATGGTGAAGCCAGAAAGGCAGGGGCACCTGGTAGCATCTCAGCGCAAAGCACAGCTCTGCCTCTTGCTTTATGACTTTGAGCAGCTTATGTTTCCAGAATTATTTTTTCATCCACCACATGACAGTACCAGTACCATCTCACATTGTTGTTTTAAGACTTAAGCAAGACAGTGATCAACTGACTCTTCATCTCCTTCCTTTTTAGCCTGTAGAAGAATTAACAGTTGCCTAGCTAGTTTCCACATGAAAGTCACACTTTCTGAGGAAAAAGGAAAAAAAAAGTCTGAACAATGGCAGTGTCTAAGATATTACTCAGGGCTCTGAGAATTGCCAGTGTGCTGCATAGCGGTTGGCCATCTGCTTTGGGCAACCACTTCCTACCCATCACACAATGACCAGGCAGCGACCCTCAACCTGTTGTGTACTCATAAAAACCGTATTCTTGTGCAACCCAGATGTCACTAAGAGTGGCCCCTAGTCACATCTCCTTGCCTGTTGAACTTGAGGTGCTTAGAGGGACTGGCAGGGAGCACCATGTCAGCACCGGGGCCTGGACAGATAAAATGGCGGGAGCACTGGACCAGGAGTCGGAAGATGAGGCTTCTGGTTTCACTTTGCTGTGAACTGGCTGAGGCAGACTAACTTCCAGAGTCTCGGTGATATAAGGCAATCAAGTCCACTCTGAGCTCTTCTGATGTGAATGCTCTGTGTTTCTGGGCTTGTTTTTTACCACTTTGTTCCCCAGGACAGGGCCAGAAGTGATTGAACATGTGCTCAGTCATAACTGCTTTCTCAGTTCTAACAGTTTGTCAGGTTTTCTTCTATGGCATTCACCACTGTTGACCCTGTATTAGAATTATTTCAGTACCTTTAGCACTGAGTCTCTTAAAAGTAGGGAGTGAGTGAGTGAAGTCGCTCAGTCGTGTCCGACTCTTTGCGACCCCGTGGACTGTAGCCTACCAGGCTCCTCTGTCTATGGGATTTTCCAGGCAAGAGTACTGGAGTGGATTGCCATTTCCTTCTCCAGGGGATCTTCCCAACGCAGGGATCAAACCCAGGTCTCCCACATTGCAGACAGATGCTTTACCGTCTGAGCCACCAGGGAAGTCCTTAAAAGTATGGACTCATGCCTAATTCACCAGTGAGTTCCCATTGGTGCCTAGCACTGTGTCTTGTACCTGGGAGACTCAGTACATATATATTGATTGAAGAGATCCCACAGTAACTGATGACAGCAAGTATACCAACTAGAACATCCATTAAAATACTATCAGGAAATACCATGGTAGGTGGTGTGGGGGATACAAAGATGATAAAATCCCTACCTTTTAGTGTGTGTGTCGTGAACAACTAAATATTGTAGCAATGTGAGCATCCCAAGTCGGGAACCAATGTGGAAAAGTATAGCAATTCAAGCCCAAGAGATCATACTAGGCTTTCTGGAGGAGGTGGCATCTGAGTTGGGCCAAGAAAGTAGTTCACGTAAGTACATGAAAGCCTGGCCAGGAAAGAACACAGAGATCAGTGTGTAGAGGTACACATAGAGAATCAGAGGAGAAAAGACCAGAGTGGTCTCTGAGCTTGAAGTAGCTACAAACCTAGGTTGGAGTGGGATTATAGTAGGGCTTTGAATCCCAAAGGACTCAAGGAGTGAACAGGATGATCCACTGGACTGCAGCAATGCTGCATATTAGATCTTCTATTTACATCGATTTTTTTCTAATTTCTTTGTCTTTTATAATGTATAGTAGAGGAGCACATTAACACATGTATACAATGTGTATGTGAAGATAAACAAGAGTGTGTGTTTGAAAATCTTAACAGAAGGGCACATGATTTTAAAAGTTTGGAGACAAGTGATCTCAACTCTCCCATAGGTAATTAGAGGTCGAGGAAAGTTTTCGTGTTGGGAAGCAATCTGATCAGAATTGAGCTTTGGGAAGATCAACCTGGCAAGGATGGGAAAGATGAGAGGGCTAACAGATGGAGGTGGAGGCAGAGAAGGCTTGGAGGGGCATTACAGTGGCCCAGATGGGATACATGAAACAGGAGTCTGAAACCAGGAATGTAAGGGCCTTCAACATTCCTTGTCAGGATGGTGGCTTATGGGCATGGACACAAAAAAGACCTGGATGTGACAGAAGTTGCAAAAGAACAGTGGAAAGAAGGAAGAGACAAGAATTGATCTCAGACAGCTGCAAGTTCAAAGCTGAGCCTGGAATATTGAGAGGATAATGCTGCCATTGGCATTAACAGAAACTGCACAGTTAGGAGGCCTTCCCTTGTGGCTCAGATGGTAAAGAATCCACCTGCAATGCGGGAGACCTCGGTTCAATCCCTGGATTGGGAAGATAGCATAGCAACCCACTCCAGTATTCTTGCCTGGAGAATCCCCATGGACAGAGGAGCCTGGTGGGCTAGGGTCCACAGGATCACAAAGAGTCAGACACGCCTGAGCAACTAAGCACAGCACAGCAGCACAGTCAGGAAGAGGAGCCAGTTTAAGAAAGGATCTAATGGCAGTTTACAGCTTGAGATCTTCTGGTCCAGCCCTACATAGTTTGCTAAAGAAAAACCCGAGGAGGAAGATGTGGTGGACCTTGTATTAGTCACAAGGTCTCCTGAATCTTACACTGGTCTTGTTTGAAGATCTTCCAGCTTTGGTTTTTTAAGAGCATTATGTAAGACTTTAACTGAATTTCATTTTTATTAAATCATTTAGTACACTCTCTTTTCCAGAAATATTTTATGCTGATAGTTTTCAATTTGAGGCCAACCCAAAAAAAGTTAACAGAACATTTTGGAGCTCAGAACTATTTTGATAAACAGTACTTGTTGATTAAAATGTGCAAAAGAAGGACAATACAAAAAAAAAAAAGAGCCTTTTAAAATAAATTAATAATAAAGATGAGAAAATCTATAAAAAGATCATTGAATTTGTGGGGGTAATGCCCTGGAAGCCAAATTGAATGGATTAAGGAGGGGAGGAGAAGTGTGAAGGGGACAGGAAGAAGCACAGGCTAGTAGCTCAAGCCATCAATAATTTCTTTGGAAGAGTGGTCTGAATGTGTTCACAGGTAGAGAAGCAGGTACTGGGATATGCCATAAGAGGCAGAGAAGGTAAAATCCAGGGTCACATTGGGTGGGTTCCACTTGAAAAGTAGGAGAAGATTTTGCCATTGTGAACTGGGAAAATGGCAGAGGATGTGCGAGGAAGAGACATTCTGAAGTGTTAAGGTAGTGGAGACAGGACAGAAAGAGTACAAAATTCAGGAAAGGCAGAGAGAGAGAGACGGAGACAGAGCTATCCCAGAAATGTGAGTCCACCATTTGCTTGGAGATCCTTCCTCTGGTAAGAGCCTTCATTATCCTCCGTCCAACCAAATCAGGCTTCCTCCACTCTGCCAGGGAGATATCTGAACTGCCCACCCTGAGGCTAAAGAGAAGCCGCCTTGCAAGTGCCCTCCCAGTGTGGTCCAGAGAGTGCTGCTTGTTTTAAGGACCAAGATTTGGTATCGCAAACCTGATGGTGCATGTGCCAGCCAGCTCCTGGTTCTGGGAAGACTCTCAGATCTTCCAGAAGAGACAAGGGGTTAAATGCTATTCACATTTTCAGGGAGAGCCAAGTAGCCTCCCAAAAAGGGATTTTTATCGCTATTGTTCACAAAAGCCTGCACAGCGGATCTTGGAGCAGCGCTTCCTCAGATGATTTCCAGGAGCATCTGCCGATTTGATGAAAAATCTGATGCCATCAAAACCTAAGCCAGTGATGACTCACTGCGCGCTGTTGTTATTGGGCGTTTGCTGAGAGCAGCAGCTCTTTCTGGCAGTCCTCCCAACCTGGGACCAGAAGCCAGGCAGCACTGGGCAACATACAGCAAGGAGAGGTGCTAGTTTGGGGCATGTTTCTTGGTTCTACCTTCTGTCCTTGGCATCCTGTTCTTCTCTCCTGGAGCCTGAAACCTTCACAAGGACATGTTTTGAGAACAAATGAGCCAGACACACACCCTCCCCTGTTATCTTGAGGTTTCTCCAAAGAAGGTCAGTTATGAAAGTAATGAAAGATGGAGCCTGTCCCTTTTTTGTTTTCTGGGACCTGAATCCTCAGGAATCACATCCCTCACAGTATAAGCGGAAAATTGACATACCACAGAAGAGCAATTGCTTTCCATTGTGCTTTCAACTACATCCTTCTTCATCTTTTTTTAATTGAAGTACATCTGATTTATGACATTATATTATTATGTGTGCAGCATAGTGATTCAATATTTCTATAGGTTATGCTCCATTTAAAGTTATTACAGAATAATGGTTGTGTTTCCCTGTGCTATACAATATATCCTCGTTGCTTATTTATTTTATACATAGTAGTTTGAACCTCTTAATCCCATGCCCCTGTCTTGCCCTCCTCACTTCCCTCTCCCCTCTCTCCTCATCTTCATCTTAACTAGGATTCCAGGGCACTGACCTAGAGTCAAGACCCTCATGTGGGGCTGGACTCAAGCAGAGCCCTCATTCCCAGGGCTCACTCTCCATTGCCCTCTTTTCTGCCTAAACTTAGACAAGTCTTGTTACAAAAGCCTGCTGTGGTTTCGTGTCCTACCAAGCCCCAACATATAACCAACAGTTTTTTCTCTTCCTTATTCCTACCCCTGCTCCCTGT
Organism: Neotragus pygmaeus; assembly: GCA_006410875.1. NCBI lineage: Eukaryota > Metazoa > Chordata > Mammalia > Artiodactyla > Bovidae > Neotragus > Neotragus pygmaeus. The sequence goes on along the minus strand of SJYV01013462.1, from coordinate 17,982 downwards.
ACCTGTCTCTCTATCACATGCTGAGCCTTTTCATTCCTGCCCCCAACAATCACTTCACTCCCTCCAACTTGCCTTTCCACTGCCAGCTCCCCAATTCCTCCTTCTTCTCTCCCCACCCGCTTCTTTGTGTTTTCACGTCTCTCCATTGACATTTCCCTCTTTATCCCTTCTCAGCCAATCAGCTATGATGTCTTCAAGCTGTTCATGAAGGCATACCTGGAGGTGGACCTTCCTCAGCCACTGAGCACACACCTCTTCCTGGCCTTCAGCCAGAAGCCCCGACAGGAGACCCCTGAGCACCCAAAGGAGGGAGCCAGCAACAGCGAGGCCAGTGGCGCAGGTACCTGGACCAGCATCCCCGAGACGGAAGGGAGATTTTGCAGCTTTGACCCACTTGCCACAGGCTCAGGCTGCACTTGCAGAGGATCCCTTGTGCATGGTAACTTCCCTATAGGGAGGAAGAGGGAATGGGGATCAAGGAACCAGGACTCCTGCCCTCTCAGGAAGTCCTGTCTGACAGATCTCTCATAATGCCTGCCACTCAGAATCAGAGAAGAGGATGGGGAAGAGGAGGCATAAGGTAATGTATGGCAGTGGGGGTGAGTTTTCCACAAAAGTTGCCAGTTCCTGGGGAGCACAGTCAGCTTGTGTGCCCTGAGGGTGTTAGCGCAGGGGAAGGTGTGGTTCCTGCCTTTCTGGAGTTTGGGCTGTAGCAGGGAAGACACAGCCAACTCCAGTAAGTGAGCATGAACCCAGCAGACACCAGAGACACTGGTACACCCCAAGAAACCCAGACTTTGTGGGGTCTCCTACCTCCCAAAAAACCTAGAGGACGGGCTGGTCATGATATCTTCTTTTTATTCCCCAGATTCCAACATACAGAATGCAGATAATGGTGCCAAAGCAGACGAGGCTTGCGCCCCTGATATGGGTGAGTCTTTGGGGGAGGAGCAGGCAGAACCTCATTCCTGGTGGGCAAAGGGAAATCTGACTAGCCATTTTGTCTCCATGTAACAGTATACCCTTGAAAAAGTCTCATCTACTCAGAAGGGCAGGTCAGGACTTCCGACAGCTCATTAGATGTTTACTTCTGATGGATCTGCCTAGCCAAAGGGTTGAAGGGCAAGGAGAATGTGTACAAGGGGGGTTTGGGAGAAGGGGAGCAGAGAAAGAGAGACAGGGCCAGAGAGTGTATGTGAAGAAGTGGCTATAGGCCTGAGGTGGAGATGACTCTGTAGTGGAATGGCTAAGAAAGGGGTAGGGCGAGAAGGCAAGAACAGGCTCGGCTGATTTCCAACAATATTCGCATGCACTTGTTTGAAAAGTGGAGAGAAGCAAGAGGAAGCTGGCTAACATTGTTTTGACGATCCATTTGCCAGGCACCTACTTTTATTGCATGTTTCACCTCAGCTTTTGTAATCACGCCACTTCACTGAACTGAGGCATTAAGAGATTCCATACCACTGTATGACTGTGGATCTAGAGATTTAACCCAGGATTGTTCAGACCCCAAGCTGCTGCTCTTTCCTACACTGAGAGAGGAAGCAATGGCCTCTCCTGAGATGCCTAGACTAAGGTTTGTCTCCACATAAAAGCACCAGTCTGCTTAGGTCCTAAGGGAATGATCAAGGCTGCAATCCCCTAGGGCCACTGCCATCATGCCTGGCTGGCTGTGCACCAGCTCTTGGGTCATGACTGATGGAGAACCTTCCCTGGCACATTTGTCAAAGGGAGGCCATTCCTCCATTGACAGGCACCGTCCCAAGGGCAGAAGCTCCTAGGAAACAAAATACTATTCTCCTTGATCCGTTCTAAGATATAATACAAATTTCCTGGGTACAATCAATTCAAGCTGGGTCAGACAATAAGACTATTGGCTAAGAATCTGGACTTTAGAGATAGAGTTCCTGGGTTTGAGGCCAAGCTCTGACAATATCTATCTCTATAACCTTGGGTATGTTTGGATCATTTCTCTGGGCCTCAGTTTCCCCATCTGTAACATGAGATGACAGTAAGTGTTAATACAGAGGTTAAGTGAGTTATGTGTATAAGATGCTTACAATACTGCCTGGAACAGAGTAAATGTTCAGTAATTATAATTCAGGCCACCCTCCAGAAAGTCACCCTATTCTCAATTCATTGTGTCTGCCAGAATCTCTTTCAGTCTATACCCTCAGTCTCCAAATGTATCCACTGGGCATATCCTTTTCATGGAAGGACCCTCAGGGACTGTCTTCTTCCGGGGTTGCTCTTGGACTAAGGGAGACAGACCTCTTTTCCTTTGGATTATTGTTTGGAAAAGATTGATACACATTGGTGAACTCCAGCTCTTAAGATGTGCCCAACAGCGCCCAACAGATAAAGAATGCAGTTTTAATGTATCTATCTACTTACCTACCTACCTAGCTAAAGTCCATGGGGACACAAAGAGTCAGACAGAACTGAGCAACTAATACTTTCAAACCTACCTAGATATCTATCTATCTAAATACATACATACCTGGCAGGATAGATAAAAGATAACACAGAATGAGAACTGACTGTAACAGGGACCTAGGATGAGAGGATTTCTTTAAGCAGATGCTAGATGTAGGTCTGATCTTTTTCTCTAGTCATGGCAAAAAGGGCAGCTAGAGGATTATAGAAGTTTCGTGTGTCACTAAAGGACTGATGAGATCAAACACTCACTCCAGATGGAAAGCAGAACATGGTTGGGAAAGGAGACTTGCCTCTGGACCATAAACTAATCAAATTCCAGGTTTCTCCTAGAGCTTCAGAAAGCGAAATTAAGAGCATCACTGCCTTCCTGAGGTCTTCACGGCCAGCAGCAGGGCAAGACTGCCAAGTTTAGGCTCACCCACTCCTCTGCCCAGCATCTCACTCAGGCATGCTAGGTCCGGGGCCCACTGGTCAGAATGGACAGGTCATGAGTAAATCTTAAATCTTATGTGGAATAGAGAGAGCATCTTATGACATAAATCATTCTATTCTATGGTAGAAAGAAAAGCTTCAAACTGGAAGCTTTGAGATTCTAAACTCTCAGCAAGAAAATCAACTAAGAAAGCTGTCTTCTTCTTTACCCGGACTCTTCATCCAGAGATTTTCTTAGTCCAAGTATCAGGAACTTCAAGAGGAGCCTGAGAGAAGTTACATTCATCCCCTGAGGTTCCAGATTGTCTGGACAGGGTTTTGTTTCTGTGGCTGAAGTTTCTAAGAACTTAGTGAGGGCTGTCATTATGTGATATCTGAGTAAATATAACCAATGACGATAACAGAGGTTGGCTGGCTTATTTGACCATCATGCTTATTTGCTATATTTGTATCATTTGGAGTCTCAGAGTAACTTCCAGAGGAAGTTCTTCTCCTGGAGAAGTGACTGTCAGGTACTGCTTTCCTCTGCAGAGAGAATACTAGCCTCCTGTGGTTCAGTCATGAAAGGGCAGTTATCTGACTGCTGGCCCAGGGCAGTGTACAGCATTTTTTCCTCTTTTGAGACTTGAGATTTTAAGTAGCAAATTCTTTTCCTGTTGGGCCACCTTCAACAAATGTCTTAATTAGATGCCCCTGTTCAGCAGAAACAAGAATGTAGGGACAGGTGGACACCGCAGAGAGGGGCCTCTGCCAACAAGAAAGAGCCGAGTTCTGGAGTCACTTTAGATCAGGCCATCTGTTGAAAATTTCACCCTTTTCCTGGTGCCCCAGCAGAAGCCAGAGGAAGAAACTTAATTCTCATTTGATATGGCCTATGTAGACCTACCAGATCAAGCTCCAAGCTCAGTTCTACAACCACCCACTTTAATTATTCATTCCTGGAGCCAGGTGGGGGCATGGCTGGATCCATAAGCATAGCAGAGAGGGCCTTTCACTGAGTCCAGAGGTCAGCTCAGGGCCTCGAGCAGCCTGTCCTTCTCAGAGTGTTAGCTCAGGAAAGGCTGATCTCACCCCTCCCTGAGTGCCCAGGACAAAATGGGATAAACAGTGTAAACTTCATTCTCCTGGTTTTTATTTGGTTCCTCAGGCAGTTGAGATGGTTCAGCAGCTTGGACTATTGGAGTCTCAAGGAAAATCCCTCCATTTTTTATTTAGAAGTAACACATTGTAAAAAAAAAATTGTGTTAAGAGTATGGGAAAATGAAAGAAACAACAAAATCATCTAAATCTTCCATTGCACGCGCGCACACACACACACACACACACACACACACACCCCTATCCTTGTAGGGTTCTTTTTTTCCATAAATTTTTTATAGAATTGGAATTATATTGTATATATATGATTTTGGATCCAGATTTTACACTAAGCATTATATTCAAAATCATTTTTCATGTCATTCACAACTTTTGTTAAACATCAATTTTAATGCAAGTCTGTCTTTTAACAGATGAGCAGACTGAAGTTGGGTGTGGGGAGTAAGCCTACTTTTACAAGATCACACATCATTTAGCACAAACCCAGGTTTCTGCTTCTAGTCTGGTATCCTTTCCACATTGCCCAGCTGGAAGGCGTGAAGTAATGGAGAGACTTAGAAAGAAGGTGGAACAAGTCAGCTCTGCCCAAGAACCATCACTAAGAAGGGAGTGTGATGTGGCCTCTGGATGGAACCTCTGTGCTCTGGAAGAGGGTAGCCCCTGAGGGAAGTGCTCAATGGCTGTGGGTCAGGGGTATTTCATGTAAGGTAGCATGAGCAGGTACGACACCGCTGAGACCGTATGCCACTCAATCCTTCTGCACNTTGAGTTTACTTTTGTATATGGTGTGAGGGTATATTCTAACTTCATTGATTTACATCTGGCTCTCCAGTTTCCCAACACCATTTGTAAAGAGACTATCTTTTCTCCACTGTATATTCTTCTGTCCTTTATTGAAGATTAATTAGCTTCAAGTGAAGTTGTTCAGTCATGTCTGACTCTTTGAGACCGCATGAACCTGTCTCTTATACACATCTAGTCACAGCTCTGGTAACCAAAATGTCTTTGCAAAAGGATAATGTTAATGTTTTTAACTGAAGTATGGTTGATTTATAATACTGTGTTAGTTTCAGGTGTATTCAGGTGTATAAAGTGATTCAGATGTATATTTTTGCAGATTATTTTCCATTATAGGTTATTACTAGATATTGGATATAGTTTCCTGTGAGTGCATGTGTGCTAAGACACTTCAGTTGTGTCTAACTCCTTGCAACCTTATGGACTGTAGCCCACCAGGCTCCTATGTCCATGGGATTCCTCAAGCAAGAATACTGGAGTAGATTGCCATGCCCTCCTCCAGGGGATCTTCCCAACCCAGGGAGGGAAACCACATCTCTTAGGTCTCCTGCACTGGCAGGCGGGTTCTTTACCCATAGTTTTCTGTACTATACAGTAAATCATCATTGCTTACCTCTTTTACATATGGTAGTGTGTATCTCTTCATCCCATCTCCTATTTATTCCTCCTCCCACTCCCTGTATTATTTTTTAAATTCCACAGATGAGTGATATCACATAATATTTCTCTTTCTCTGACTGACTCACTTCACTTAGTATGATATTCTCTAGGTCCACCCACATTCCTGCAAATAGTATAATTTCATTCTTTTTAAATGGCTGAATAATATTCCATTGTATATATACAAACCACATTCTCTTTATCCATTCATCTGTTGATGGACACTTAGGTGGCTTTTGTAAATAGTGTTGCTATGAACATTGGAGTGTGTGTGTCATTTCGAATTAAAGTTTTTGTCTTTTCCCAGAAGTGGGATTGCTGTATCATGTGGTAGTTCTAGTTTTAGTTTTTTAAGGAACCTCCATACTGGTTTCCATAGTGGCTATAGCAATTTCCAGTCCCACCAACAATGTAGAAAGGTTCCTTTTTTCCCATGTATTCTGCAGCATTTATTATTTGTACAATTTTTAATGATGGCTCTTCTGACCAGTGTAAGATGATATCTCATTGTGACTTTGTAATTAGTGATGTTGACGGAGAAGGCAATGGCGACCCACTCCAGTACTCTTGCCTGGAAAATCCCATGGATGGAGGAGCCAGGTGGGCTACAGTCCATGGGGTCGCTAAGAGTTGGACACGACTGAGCGACTTGCTTTCACTTTTAACTTTCATGCATTGGAGAAGGAAATGGCAACCCACTCCGGTGTTCTTGCCTGGAGAATCCCAGGGACGGGGGAGCCTGGTGGGCTGCCGTCTATAGGGTCACACAGAGTCGGACACGACTGAAGTGACTTAGCAGTAGCAGCAGTGATGTTGAGCTTTATTACTTATGTCTATTGGCCATCTATATGTTTTCTTTGGAGAAATATCTATTTAGGTCTTCTGTCCAATTTTTTATTAGGTTCTTTTCATATTAAATTATATGAGCCATTTGTATATTTTGGGCTTCTCTGGTGGCTCAGACAGTAAAGAATCTGCTTGCAATGCAGGAGACCCAGGTTCGATCCTTGGGTCAGGAAGATCCCCTGGAGAAAAAAATGACAGCTCACTCCAGTATTTGTGCCTGGAGAATCCCATGGACAGAGGGGCCTGGTGGGCTACAATCCATGGAGTCACAAAAATCTGGACATGGACTGAGTGACTAATGCACATTTGTCAAATATTTAAAATATTAACCTCGTGCTAGTTGCATCATCTGTCAGTATTTTCTCCTGTTCTGTAAGTCATCTTTGCATCTTGTTGATGGTTTCCTTTGCTGTAAGTTGATTATTATTTGATTTTAAGTTTATTTTTTCTTTTGCCTTGGAAAAATGATCTAAAAAATACTGCTATGATTTATGTCAGATAATGTTTTGCCTATGTTCTCTTCTAAGAGTTTTCATGGTGTCTTGTCTTATATTTAGTTCTTTAAACCATTTTGAGTTTACTTTTGTATATGGTGTGAGGGTATATTCTAACTTCATTGATTTACATCTGGCTCTCCAGTTTCCCAACACCATTTGTAAAGAGACTATCTTTTCTCCACTGTATATTCTTCTGTCCTTTATTGAAGATTAATTAGCTTCAAGTGAAGTTGTTCAGTCATGTCTGACTCTTTGAGACCGCATGAACTGTAGCCTACCAGGCTCCTCAGTCCATGGGGTTTTCCAGGCAAGAATACTGGAGTGGGTTGCCATTTCCTTCTCCAGGAGATCTTCCCCACCCAGAGATTGAACCCGGGTCTCCCTCATTGTAGGCAGACGCTTTACCGTCTAAGCCACCAGGGAAGTCCTCAAGTATATGGGTTTATCTGGGGGCTCTCTATTCTGTTCCATTGATCTGTATGTCTGTTCCTGTGCCAATACCGTGATGTTTAAATTACTGTACCTCTGAAGTCCTGGAGGGTCATGCCTCCAGGTTTGCTCTATTTCCTCAGGATTGCTTTGGCAATTCTGGGTCTTTTGTGGTTCCATCTAAGTTTCAGTATTATTTGTACTAGTTCTGTAGAAAATGTCATGGGAAATTTGTTAAGAATCACATTAAATCTATAGATTGTTTTGGGTAGTGTGGTGATTTTAACAATATTAATTCTTCCAATCCAAGAGCATGGGGTATCTTTCCATGTCTTTGAATCATCTTTGGTTTCCTTTATCAATGTTTTATAGTTCTTACCTCCTTCGTTAGGTTTATTCCTAGGTTTTTAATTGCAATTTTAAATGGGGTTTTTTAAATTTTTTCTCTTGTTGATATTTCATTTTTAGTATAAAAAAATGCAACACATTTCTGTGTATTAATTTTGTATCCTGCTACTTTACCAAATTCATGTATTAGTTCTTATAGGTTTTGCATGAAGCCTTTAGTGTGCTCTATGTAGAGTATTGGGCTTCCCAGGTGGCTCAGTGGTAAAGAATCTGCCTGCCAATACATGAGGCTCAGGAGACATGGGTTTGATCCCTGGGTCAGGAAGATCCCCTAGAGAAGGAAATGGCAACCCACTCCAGTACTCTTGCCTGGGAAATCCCATGAACAGAGGAGCCTGGCAGGTTTCAGTCCATGGGGCTGCAAAAGGGTTGGACATGACTGAGCGACTAAACAACAACAGTGTAATAAAGTATTACATTATCTGCATGTAATTTTGTTTTAAAACAGCTTTGTTGAGGTACAATTGGCATAAAATGAATTATACACATTTAAAATGTACAGTTAGTAAGGTTTTATGTCTGTATTCATCAATAAAATCAGCACATACCGATATAATGAAGTTATTCATCAGCCTCAAAAATTTCCTTTATAGTCTCTTTTTCCCACCCTCCTTATGTGTACACTTCCATTTCTATACAGCCACTGATCTGCTTGTGGTCACTATAGACTAGATTGCATTTTCTGGATTTTATATGAATAGATTGATACTGTATGTACCTTTTCCCATGTGGCTTCTTTCATTCAGCATAATTTAAAAATTCATCCATGTTGTTTGGTATATCAATAATTAGCATATTTTTATTGCTGACTAGTATTTTAGTATACTGGTAGATATTCCACAATTTGTTTATCCATTCATCTATCAATGGACATTTGGGTTATTTCCAGCATTGGGCTATTAAAAATAAAATGAATATTCATATACAAGTCTTCATACAGACAGCTTTCATTCCTTTTGAGTAAAGACCTGGAAGTAGAATGTTTAGGAGTATTATGTGGTCTTAATGACTTGACCTCTTTACCATTATGAAATGACTCTCTTTATCCTGTCTTGGTTTTGAAATTTGTGTGACAAGTGTGAGTTGCTCAGTAGTGTCCGAGTCTTTGTAACCCAATGAATCCACCAGGCTTCTCATAACTGATAAAACCACCTTAGTCAACTAGTGTTACCAGAGTATATCTTATTTCATTCTTTTAATGTATTTGTGTCTTTATATTTAAATTGACTTTCTTATAGGAAGTATGTTTTGGGGACTTATTTTTTAATCCATTCTGACAATATCTGCCATTTAAAGTTTTAGAACATTTACATTTACTATGATAATTGATGTAATTAGGTTTACTACTACTATATTGCTGTTTTCTTTTTTCCAATCTCTTCTTTTATTCCCATTTGTTCTTTTTTCTGAATACTTTTAAATTAATTGAATTTTTTATGATTTTACTTTATCTCCTTTTTTATCTTAGTTTTAACTATGACAGTGTACCTTCAAGTAGTAGTATTTCATTTTGCATATACTATAAGAAATTTACAACAACATACTTCTATTTCTCCAGGTCTTGTTGAAGTACACAACATGTTGTTATTGTCATAGTTAACTACCTTTTTAAAAGATTCAGTTAATACGAAAAATATTCTTTATATTTATCTACCTGGTTTACTAGCTTTAATGCTCATCATTCTTGTGTGTAAATCCAGGTTTCCATAGATTGTAATTCTAGTAAAAAGATTTTTTTTTTACCATTTCTTGTAATGTAGCTCTATATAGCTTGTACATTTGAAAAGTTCTTTATTTAGCCTTTTTTTCCTGAGGATATTTTGCAGAATGAAGAAGTCTAATTTGACAGGCTTTTTTCTTTTAGTACTTTTTTAAAGATGTTGTTCCACTGGCTACCAGCCAGTATAGTATGGTAAGAAAACTATAGTCATTCTTATCTTTGCTTCTCTCCATATCAGGTGTTTTTTCTCTGGTTTCTTTTATGATTTTCTATCACTGATTTTAATCCATTTGATTTTGGTGTTCCTTGGTGTAGTTTTATATATATTTCTTATGTTTGGGTTTCATTGAGCATCTTGTGTCTGAGGTCCTCTAGTTTTTATCAAATAACAAATCTGGGAAAATATCAACCATTATTTCTTTAATATTTTTCTGCTCCTGACTCTTCTTTAAGTATTCCAATTACATGTTTATTTGACTACTTGAAGTTGTCCAACAGCTCACTGGTATGATACTTTTTTTTTTTAATATAGTCTTTTTGGCTAGTTTCTGTTGCAATGCTTCAAATTCACTAATCTTTCCTTCTGCAATATCTAATCTGCTTTTAACACTGCTCAGTATATTTGTATTTTTCATTTAACATCATATCTAGATGCTTGATGTGAACATCATAAAATATCTTTCATGTCTATACTTAACATGTTCAATCTTTCCTCCAGCTTCTTGGATATATCGAATATAGTTACAATAACTGTTTTAAAGTTTTTGTCTGTTATATCATCTGTATCATTCTGGATCCATTTCAATAGATTTTTCTCATTATTATTATTCATACTTGCTTTGTATATATGGCAATACTTTATTGAATGCCAGACTTTGAAAATTTTACAGTGTTGGTACTAGAAATTTTTGTGCTCCTATAAATATTCTTGAACTTTGTTTTGGGATACACTTAGGTTTACTTGGAAATAGTTTGACCTTTAGGGGTCAAGCTTTTAAAGCTTTGTCAAATGGGACCAGGGAGGCATTTTCTCTAGGGCTAGTTTTGCCCAGTTATCAAGGCAAAACTCTTCTGAGTACTCTACTTAATGGTTCATTAGTTATAGGAGGTTTCCACTTTGATTGCTGGAAATAGACAGTATGCCTGGTTCTTGGTGCAGTCCAGGGCTGGTTCCCTCTCATCTGGATTCCTTCCCCAGCCTCGGGTAGTCTCCTTACACACGTGTGCTGATCACTACTCAGATGAGCAATTGAGGGAACTCTCAGCCAGTTACTCAAAAGGACCTTCTGCAGAGACAGCTGGAGTTTTCTCTGTGAAGCTGCCTCCCCTCCAGTGCTCTGCTCTGAATTCCACCCACCGTGAGCCCCCCAGACTCCCAGCTCCATCTCTGCAACTCACAGAGATTTCCAGGACCTCCCTGGGTTTCCCTCCTTGTGCCACAGTCTAGAAACTTTCCAGTCAGGAAGATGTGGCATTTGCAGGGATCATCTCAATTGTTTCCCATCTCTTGGGATCACTCATTGGTGCTGGCCATAGTGAATGTCCTATGAACCCTTATTTTGTATCGTTTGTCCAATTTTTTAGTTGCATCAGTAGGAGGGTAAAACTGGTCCCTCTTATTCCAACTTTGTTGGCATGGAAGTCACTAAAATAGTGTTTCATTGAATGAATAATTTGAGGATATAACAGTAACTTGAGCTACCTAATACAAAGAATTTTTCACATTTGTCTTATATATTTAAGTTTTTCCATAACTTTAACTCCAGTGAGATTTTAGTACTTCTGTTGCATATGTAATTTCATAACAATTTCCTCCATCTCACTATCCTTGTTTTTATTCCATCCTATTGTGTTTTCATCTCAATTTGCTCACCCAGGAGGCTTTCTACTCCTGTTTAATAGAGGTTGCACCTTCTTGCAATCTACTGAGTGTCCTGCCCTGTAAGAAATCATTTTCAGAGATATGGTCCTCTGAGATTTCAGGATAAAACTTCCCTTCCTTGTTTTGCGGCTCTGTTTCATGGATTCCATCATGGTCTCTTCACAGGGCCCTCTGTGCCATACAGAGTATGTCAGCGACCTTTGGTCTCCCCATTGTCCATCTGGGTGATGGGTAATTCGCTTCTCAAGCCACAGCCAACCTCTAGGACCTGGAAGGCTTTCATGTAGCACAGCTCTGTTGGCCTGAGATGAACTGTTTGCCATTGCTTGGCATTTTGTTTCTCTAAATAGGGTACTGGTGGCATTGCTTTCCCCAGCAGGCATTACCATTGAGGTTGTCACTCCCTCTGCTTATGCCTTCAAGACCCTGTTACTTGGTAGTACAACACTTTGGTTACATTTTCCAGTACTTTTACTGTTTCCTGTGGTTTTTGTGAGTTGTACCCCTTTATTCAATATTAAGATCATGGATGTGAAGAGGGTGGAGAAAGAGAGATGGCCCTTAAAGTACCTCAAAAAAGTATAATCCACACAGTAAGATATAGGTATCTGGTTTTCTGGTTATCAGATTTCTTAACCAGAGGACAAAGAAATGGTTTTCCTATTTATTAGCACTAGTCTAGTCACTTGGTCTTGTCTGACTCTGTGACCCCATGGGCTATAGACCCCAGGCTCCTCTGTCTATGGAATTTTGCAGGCAAGAATATTGGAGTGGGTTGCCCTCCTCCAGGGAATCTTCCCAACCCAGGGATTGAACCCAGGTCTCCTGCATTCCAGGCATATTCTTTATCATATGAGCCACCAGGGAAGGCCTTTCCTACCTATAAGAATGAAAAGAAGGAAATTTTCAGAGGGAAAACTTACTCTACTCCTGTGGTATATTGAGTCACTTTCTGCACTTTATGCTACTGATTAGGCTTTCAGTAAGTGAAAATTCTTCCTAGTTTCTGGAAATTAGCTGATTGTTGATCCCAGTTTTCTCTTTTGAAATTTTATCTTTTTTATTTATCTTTAAATGCACTTGAGAAAAAAATTGTGAAGGAGTATCTTGGTACATGGAGAAGGAAATGGCAACCCATTCCAGTGTTCTTGCCTGGAGAATCCCAGGGACGGGGGAGCCTGTTGGGCTGCCGTCTCTGGGGTCGCACAGAGTCGGACACAACTGAAGCGACTTAGCAGCAGCATGTTGGTACATAACCAATAGTCTGGATTTTTGGAGTCCCAGCTAAAATTACCTCTTTGATGTATTCCCCTCAAAATTAAGCTAAATGACATTTATTTGATGGATATTACTAAAATTCACTGTCTTCTTTTCTAAAAATTCACATAGCATAAGGGACTTACTTATATGGCTATAGACACTTTAAAGGGTCAGAATGCAGTTCTTTCAAAAAATATGAAGCTTACAAACTGGATTTCTAGGACCTCTGATTTAATCATATCTTTTTTATTTGATCAAAAACATCATCCATGCCTTTGAAGACATTTATATAAAACTCTTGCCTCTTCCATGAAAAGAATGGGGCAACAAGGGTTTCATATTTACTAAACCTTGTGTCCTTGGATGCTTTCATTTTGCGTGATGCAGAAACAAAGATCACCGAGAAGCAAGTGCCTGCTAACAGCCAAGCAGCTGCGACCCCTGTGGGGAACCTTCTTGCTCAGTCTTCAGCCTCAGAAGCCCCCATAGTCTACCTGAAGGATGTCGTGTGTTACCTGTCCCTACTGGAGTCGGGGAGACCTCAGGATAAGCTAGAGTGTAAGTACGTACCCTGTCAAGGGGCTTTAACTTTTTCCTAGAGGAAGACCTAGTGTCTTCTCCATCCTTCTAAACAGGCTGAGGTTGATCTGGGATCCTGGGGGTGGGCACTGCCTCCTTGAGGGAGGTCGTCTACCCTGTCACCAGTAGTGACATAAACATTTCCTGGAAGCTACCCTGGAGCACATTACCAGTTATATAGGGTGGGGGGTGCATTTGACACCTTGGGGTTGAGAATCAAGAGCTGGAAAGGGAAGGGGTCTTTAAAAGAGGTGAAGATGCCCTTTCTTTGCTGGCAGGATTTCCTGAAAGCTGCTGCTTCCGCTTAGAAGATTTTTCAAGGGAAGATTTGCAACATCTGTCTGCCTTCCCCTGTTCCATGCCCAAGCAATTCTTTAACGATGAGGAATCCTTTTTTTTCTTGAGACCTAATCAACCTCTACCTTGTTAAAGCTTATTTCTATGTCTTCACCCATCCCAACCCCAAGTGTTTTGGCCTCTACAGAAAGAAGGCTAGTTAATCAAAGGAGTTGAGCTTGGTTTTAAAAACAAGTCTTCAGAAGGAGAATAATAACAGAAAGGAAAGCCCACAAAGTGCAGTCTCGCAGTCACTCTGGAGACGGTCTTGCTGGCCTCTGTGAGCCTACAGGCAAACTTTACAACAGGTTATATGTAGGTCTTGTTTTAAAATATATATTATTTTGGTTTCTCTTAGGATCTTAGGAGACTTAAGGGAAAAGCATACACATTATAGCAAAAGTTAGAATTCCAGCCAATAATCAGAATAGTCAACGAAATAAACATTAGCAAGAAGTCTGGCAGAGGTTAACCCTTGCCAAAAACAAAATGAAACATTTGCTCATTAGCCGAGCTTAAAATCTACCCCACAGATTTGAAATATTAATAACTGCCAGTCTTAAATGATAATTTGGAAGCAAATGTACCAGATTTCTGTTTGTACTAATGTTAAAAGGGAAATGTCAGATTATTTCCCACATTCGGTTGGATTTGGGGCATTGTATTTGTTCATAACTACCAGAGAGGATATGGCAGACTTCATATGAGTGCCTCTCAGACTGAATCCTGTTATGGTAATAAAAATAAACTGATTTTAAAAGCTTTTTCTTATAGAAAAATTTAAATACAGATAAAAGTAGAGAATGCAAAGAACTTCCCTATATCTGTCAACTACCTTCAACAATTACCAGCTTCTGGTCAGTTGTGTTTTATTTATACCTCCTAATCATTTCTCTTGCACCAGATTATTTTGAAGCCAATTTCGAACATCATATAATTTCATTTGTAAATATCTCAGTATGTACCTCTGATATATGACTTTTCCTTAAATATAATCACAACACTGTTATCACATCTAAAGAAAGTGATTCCTTACTATTTTCAAGCATTCAGTTTTCATTATTTTCAGTATTCATTGTTTTCCCATCATGGGAAACAATTCAAATGTTGTGTTTTTTAATTCGGGTCCAAGTAAAGTCCATACACTGCCTTTGGTTACTATGTCGGCCTTTTGCTTATTTTTTTCCCTAAAATTCTTTGTTGCAGAAACTTGGTCATTTGTCCTTAAAGTTTTCTTTAATTAAGTCAAATAAATTCAAATCATCTCAGATTTTAGTGATTGAAACCAAGTTAAACCTTTAAAAAAAAATAACAGGGTGTATGTGTGTATGTGTGTGTGTGTGTGTGTGTGTGTACGAAATGATAGGCTGAAATTTCACCTATTATCAATGTAATAAAAAAGACTCAACATTGAACATCTCATTTTTGCTAAACACTTTAAATGCACTATTAACCTCACAGTAACCCTAGAAAAGTGACACGATTTTTGTCATTTTATATATATATATATATATATATATATATATAAAATTTTGTCATTTATATATAAGAAAGCATGGAAAAGTTAAATGACTTGCCCAAGGCCATGCTTCTTAAAAAAAAGAATGCCTGCTCATACTTCCTTGTTCTACTCCTCACGGTAGGACCGAAGTGGGCTCCACGTTAGAGCCACCTGGGCCCAGGCTGTCTCTGACTGAGGCATTCAGAGGAGCCACAACGAATCGGAAGCCCATGACCCTACTTTTAAATAACTTAAACTCCAGCCAGAGACACATCACTATATACACAAAGTCCAGAGACATAAAGCATGTAGAAGGAAGTGACAACACAGGGCAGATTAACAAATTACCAGGAGTGCTGTGACCCTGTGGGTGCATCCCGAGAGGCCCAGAGTAGGTCCATGAGCGAAGGGTCAGTCAGGGTAGGCTCCACGGAGAATGCTGGTGCGAGGGAACATTTCAAAGGATAGGAAGGAAATGACATTTTCAGCTCTGCTCCCCACCCTGCTTACTTCTGAGACCACAGACAGAATCTCTACCTTTAGATTAATTAAACAGCAAATTTCCAAATCTCATAAATGAACATTTAGTCCTTTCCCCAAAATTCATTCCCAAATCTTATCCTCCTTCGCCTCTCTGCAGTTAGAACATGGCAGAGGATATTTCTGAATCACATGTTGACATTTGAGAAAAAGAAATAGTGACTACTATCTATAATAGTAACTACTTCATAATATTATTGAGGATTAAATAGTAATAATGATAGGTGCATAAGATGATGTATTATACATATTAAATGCCATATATAAATATTCATTAATGAAAGAAAATAAAAATAACATTTGTTGAGTGCTTTCTATATTCCAAGCACTATAGATTTTGGTGTATCATTTACATATTAGTCTTCATTTGAAAAAAGACTTAGGATAAAGGAACTATTTTAATCTCCATCTTACAGATGAAGAAATTGAATCTAAAGAAGATGAATGACTTGTCTGATGTGCTAGAGGTGGTAGGACAGGGCCGTGGTCTGAAACTGTCTAACTTCACACCCTTCCTATGCGCAGTGGAAGCAGTGCCCCATCTATCACTCCAGGGTCTGCCCACCACCAGCAGGGCATCTGCTTTGCATTGTGTTCCCATGACGCTGAGAGGTGGGAATCACACTCATGGTCCAGATCTCATCAGCCAAAAAGTTATTGCTTAGACAGTCCTATAAGCCAGGTGGTTTGGTTCTCCTCCCTCTTCCCACCCTCTTTGTAAGGAAGCAGACTCTGTGCCTTGGAGGGTGGGTTAGTTGGCTACAACAGACTTCGCCCCAGTGATGGTCAAGTCTGACCTAAAAACTGGCACCAAAGTCTCAGCCCACCCTTGGTGCCTGGAAGACCTCCTTAAGCCTCACCTTTGTGTTTCTTGCAGTCATGTTTCGCCTCTATGATTCGGATGAGAACGGTCTCCTGGACCAAGCGGTAAGCTCTCCAAATATTCCTCCAAGATCCAAGAAAGGCTAGGGGAGAGGGGAGCAGGTGAAGGGAGAGTTCAAAAACTTCCAGTTCCACCATCATCAGAATAGCTGTGTCTCAATATGAGCTGCAGAGATGAATAGAAGCCCCCTCCTTCTAACATCCAAAGAGCCGGGTCAGAGGAGAGTGAATGCCAGCTTGCCTTTTCATTCCAGGAGCCTAAATTGCAAAAGCTCAGATTGGGGAGATATCAAATGTGGCTAATTGCCCAGTTGGCTCAGAAATTCCCCCTTCAGTTTCCTACCGAAGTTCAAGAGTGGAGGAAAGGAGGTGGGGAGAGGCAGCGCGACCAGGGCAGGAAGACAAGAGGAAGGCAGGTAACTTCTGGTGAGCTTGGCCATCCCCCTTGCCTTCTTCTCAGATCCTAGGCACTAGCACTAGCAGTCTCACTCTATCGTCTCCAAGCGCATCATCCCATCCCACCAAACCTTGGAAGCCTGAGTCTTGCCCCCACCTTCTCTCAGGAAGAGGCAGGAATAAAGTGGGGATCATAGGGTGAGAGGAAGGGCAGAAAAGGAAGAAGGCAGAGAGTGGAGAGGGCAGACAGAATCAGACAGGTCCTGTTCTCATGCCTGGCAGGGTCAGAGATGGGATGCATTCCCAGAAAGGCTCTGAGGTTGAAGTGCATGGAGCTGAGACAGCCCAGAGGCAGAAAGAAAGGGAAGCAGTCCACTAGACCAACTGCATCATCCTGGTTCCCTCTCAACCCCAGATGGTCTTAATGGGATCCCTATTTCAGTGCTGTGGGTTGGATCATGCAAGGGAACCACTGGAGAATTGTGGACTCTTAAACATTTGTTTAATGCCCATTGATTATCTCATATATGTCAGACACTGGTCTGAGCCCTGGAGATGTATCAGTGAGCCAATGGACAGAGATGCAGGTCTTCATAATGCTTTCATTCTAATGAAAACACACACACTGCAAAGTGTAGTCAACTATGTGTTCAATACACATGTGTACCAGAGGAAGATCAAGAAGGGAAAGAAAGTGTTGGATGAGCTTCAGTTTTAGCAAGAGGAGATAAGGAAGGACTCCCTGAGGGAAGGACATCTGAGCAGATATTTGAAGGATTTGAAGGGAGTGAATCATGAGAAATCACCTCCCAGGCAGAGGGAGCAACAAGGGCACAGGTCCTTGAGGGGTGCCTGGAATATCAGCAGACTAAGGAGGAGGCAAGAATGAGTGGAGCAGGAGGGGTGAACAGATGAGGTCAGAGAAGTAATGAGAAGGGACAAGATATTTGCAAAGCATTCTCAAGCCTTAGAGGTGATTACAAGGGTTTTCTCTGGAGAAGTGGAGACCATTGCAGTTTCTGAGCAGACGAATGACATGATTGACTTAGGTGCTCACAGAGTCTCTCTAGCTGCTGTGTTGAGTCTAGATTGTAGGAACGTAGGCAGGAATACCAGTTGGGAGGCTGTAAAAATGAGCAAGACAAATGAAGGTGGCTTGCCTTCAGGTAGCCGCATTGCAGGTGGTGAGAAGTGGTTAAATTCTGGATCTGTTTGGAAGGTACCATTGGTGGACTGAAGCAAGTCTCAAAATAGTTCTCTATCTCTCAACTTCCCACCA
>SJYV01013460.1:7032-33775 GCA_006410875.1 Neotragus pygmaeus | reverse complement strand
TCTTTGGAAGGAATGATGCTAAAGCTGAAACTCCAGTACTTTGGCCATCTCATGCGAAGAGTTGACTCATTGGAAAAGACTCTGATGCTGGGAGGGATTGGGGGCAGGAGGAGAAGGGGAAAACAGAGGATGGGATGGCTGGATGGCATCACTGACCCGATGGACGTGAGTCTAAGTGAACTCTGGGAGATGGTGATGGACAGGGAGGCCTGGCGTGCTGCGATTCATGGGGTCTCAAAGAGTCGGACACGACTGAGCAACTGAACTGAACTGAACTGAATATTTTCTCACAGACTTCTAGTAAAGCAGTTCTTCCACATTTTAAGTTCAGGCCCTTGATATCTTTGGTCCTAGATGCAAAAGAACAGCTTGGTAAGCACCTATACAATTATTCCAGAATTCCATCTGATGCATTAAACCTGGGGACTTTGACTGCTTTAGGGCATCAAGGTTCTGTCTCAGATGGTTCATACCTTCTTAGGATCTCATTCTTTTCGAGCTGTGCTTCTTCAATTCTTTTCGATTTTAAGGAAAGATTCCTAAATAAAGAAGACAAAAGGAAGCTAGAAGAACGATCCTTTTCATAAACTCTTCGTAATCGTTTCCTGTCACTTTCTCTAACTCCCTGGACACTACTTCCTGTTGCTTAGTCTCTAGGTTGTGTCTGACTCCCTGTAAGCCCAGGGACTGTGACCCTCCAGGGTTCCCTGTCCATGGGATTTTCTGGGCAAAAATACATCTCCAGGGGATCTTCCTGGATCAGGGATTGAGCCTGCCTCTCCTGCACTGGCAGGAGGGTTCTTTATCACTGAGCCATTTGCTGGACACCACGGCTGAGTCCTTTTACCACTTTCTGAGGCTGTATACCAATTGAGTGTCCACGCAGAAGTGCAGCCTGCCCTTGTTCTTCTACTTTGGGGTTGGGGGAGAGAGAGAGGGAGCCAGAAAGAGAAAGAGAAAGACCTATTCAACCTTATTTAAGGGACAGATACCTGTCATATGGCTTGACCTACATTGCCCTTCCATTTGCTACCAGGACAATACCAGTAACGTCCTCTGGCACGCTGCATTTTCTTATCTATGAGATATGATTATTTAATGATAACCTGAATTTCCTTTGATTGTAGACCATTCATAACATTATAGCTGATTTCTTTATCTTCCCTGGTGGCTCAGACGGTAAAGCGTCTGCCTACAATGCCTACCATGTGGGAGACCTGGGTTCGATCCCTGGGTCGGGAAGATCTCCTGGAGAAGGAAATGGCAACCCACTCCAGTATTCTTGCCTGGAAAATCCCATGGGTGGTGGAACCTGGTGGGCTACAGTCCATGGGGTCGCAAAGAGTCGGACACGACTGAGCGACTTCACTTTCACTTTTCTTTATCACTCCCATATTTACCTTATCTATTGAGCCTGTTCATTAAGGAAGATTCTTATGATTGGAAGTATATGTCTAGGGGTCAAGAGGTCAAAAGGTTCAACCTCAATGTGAGTTTTCAAACACTGACCGATCCACTATATCAAGGGCTAACAAGACCACTGGTGAAAGCCTTGAAAATAAACATACCTCAGAGCAAACTCTTAGAGAGAAAGGTTAAGTGAAGTTTTAAGTTCATTCTTATCCTTCCTCCTGATAATGCCCCGAGTACTTTGTCTTAGCTTGTGTTTTTATGTTGATAAGGAAGAGAGTGGAGGTTGCCAGGTAGAAAAGGAAATAGAGCTAAGAGATGGGATCAAGAATATAACATACACACTGCCATTAAACTGCTCTATGAGCTGGAATTCAGACATCGTATTTTCACTTCCAGAATTGTGATGAACATCATAAAGTCAGTAAATGTTACCAAGACAGATGTATGTATTTTCATTTTTTATTCACTACTGATTGAATTCTTCCATGCATCCACTTACCTACATTCCAGTTTAAGAAATAGTACAACTCCACGACTCATATAGCTGTCTTTGCACCATCAACAATCCCATCCATTTTCCTATTCTCTTACAGACTACTTTCCTGTATTTTCTGTTTACAAATCTATTCTTTTAATTCATTATTTTGTGACATATCATTATGTCTAAAGACAACATGTTTATTTTTGCCTGTTTCTAAACTCTACATAAGTGGAGTGCCACTGTATGTTTCTGGACCTTGATTATTTTGCTGTTCAATTTCATATCTCTGAGATTTATCTATGTGACTGCATATTGCTATAGTTCACTTATTTTCACTATTGTACAGCATTCTATTTATTCAGCAATATATTTATCTATTTTTTGTTGATGGATGTTTGGGTTGCTTCTAATACTTTGCTATCACGTGGTGTCAAGTATGAACATTCTTATGCATGTATCCTGGTGGTACATACCAGACTTTCTCTAGGTATTTATCAAGGAATGGAGTTGTTAGATTAACAGGTATGTGCATTCTTAGGTTGACTAGATAATATCAGTTTTTCCAAACCATTAGGGCCAATTTTCACTTTTGCATGCTATGTATAAAAGTTCTGGTAGAAATCACATTCTTGCCAAATCTGGTATTACTGAACTTTTTAAATTTTTCTAAAGGTATTGAATGTGAGAGATTTCATTATGGTTTCAATTAGTATTTTACTAACAAGGAGATTGATTTTTTAAAATTTGGTGCTTCTGAGATGTGATTGCCCATTTTTCTACTGGATTATTAATATTTGTCTCCTTGTAAATTACTTATTTTTGTGGATGCCTGTGGGCATCCCAGGTGGTGCAGTGGAAAAGAGTCCACTGAGCCAGTGCAGGAGACACAAGAGACGCAGGTTCAGTCCTTGGGTCAGGAAGATCCCCTGGAGTAGGAAATGGCAACCCACTCCAGTATTCTTGCCTGGAAAATCCCATAGACAGAAGGGCCTGGTGGGCTACAGCCCATGGGGTTGCAAAGAGTCAGACAAGACAGAGAGCGCATGTGTGCGCGCATGCACACACGCGCGCGCGCGCGCACACACACACACACACACACACACACACACACACACAAGTACTCAGACATTTGTATTGCTCCTGAGATATTCTTTACAGATTTTTGATACTAATCCTTTGTCAGCTATATGTATTACAAGTTTCTTCACCAAATTTATATCTTGTGTCCTTAACTTTCTTTATGTTACCCTTTTAAAGATAAACTTTCATGTAGGTATATTCCTAAGTATTTGAAAGTTTGTCTTTAAAAGGGTAACATAAAGAAAGTTATGTGGTGTGGGGGGTGGGAGGGGGATTCAAGATTGGGAGCTCGTGTATACCTGTGGTGGATTCATGTCAATGTATGGCAAAACCAATACAGTATTGTAAAGTAGAATAAAGTATAAATAAATAAATAAAAATAAAAAAATTTGAAAACCAAAAAAAAAAAAGACAAACTTTCTTAATTTTAATCTAGCTTCACTGGATGGTCTATGTATGAGACAATATATTTCCCCAGTCTGATAAGTAAATATTTTAAATTTTTATATCTAATTTATCTGTTACTTTATTTTATAATTGCTACTTCAATGTTCATCCAACAAAAAATTTTAACCCCAGTGCAAATTTAGCTTTTAATTTTATCTCTATGAGCTAATTGCTTTGTATGGCAAGGTAAGGGCTTGAGGCCCATTTTTTCCCATCTAGATATTCNATGGAATATTAAGCAATCTAATTTATCTGTTACTTTATTTTATAATTGCTACTTCAATGTTCATCCAACAAAAAATTTTAACCCCAGTGCAAATTTAGCTTTTAATTTTATCTCTATGAGCTAATTGCTTTGTATGGCAAGGTAAGGGCTTGAGGCCCATTTTTTCCCATCTAGATATTCAGTTGTCCTAGGACAATTGCTAAAAATTTTCCTTTTCCCACTGACTTGCTTCATTGTCAAAAATCAATTAATAGTATAATTTTGGGTATATTTTGAATTCTCTTTGTCGTTACGTGTCTTCAAATATTTTTTCAGCCTTATTCTTTTCTTCTGGGTTCCAAATTACACATATATTAGATTGCTTAATATTCCATACAGGTCTCTGAAGCTCTGTTCTTTTTAGTCAATATTTTTCTACTTCTCAGGCTGTGCAATTTCTATTGTTCTAGTTTTATGCTGACTTAGTCCTCTGCCATCTCCAATCTGCTGTTAAACTCATTCAGTGAATTTTTCATTTCAGTTACGGTAGTTTCCAGCTCTAGAATTTCCATTCTGTTCTCTTTTTTCACAGGTTTTAGTTTTCTGATTATATTTCCCATCTGTTCATCAGGAATGCTGTTATTGTTTCGTCACTAAGCCATGCCTGACTCTTTTGCAACCCCCGTGGACTGCAGCCCACCAGGCTCCTCTGTCCATGGGATTTCCCAGGTGAGAATGCTCAGTGGGTTGCCATTTCCTTCTCTAGGGGATCTTTCAGACCCAAGGACGGAACCCACGTCTTCCTGCATTGGCAGGCGGATTCTTTGCCACTGACCCACCAGGGGTCTTCCTCTAAATCCTTGGACACATTCTCAATAGCTACTTCAGAGCTTCTGTCTCCTCATCACAGCATCTGCATTGCCTTGAAGTCGGAGTCTGTTAACTTATTTTGTGTACAGATCACACTTTTCTATTTTTTCACATGTCTATTGATAATTAATTGATATTGGGCATTATGAAATTGATAGGATCTGGATTCTGTCATTTTCCCTTGAAGAATGATTTCTTTTACCTTGGCTGGACCCCAACTCCAACTTTTGTCTTTCCTGCAATGAACCAAAGCAGGTTTCCTCCTTTGTCTCAACTTCCATCATTTTTGTTTGCTTCTTTGCTTGTCATTGCCACGCCTCTGGAGTCTACACTTTGCAAAGAGAGCTAATATTCATCCAGGATCTGAGTGAGTTAAACATGCAACCTTTCTGTGGATCCCTACCATCTAGGATTCCTCACCGTGTCATCTAACTTTTTGTTTTTTACCAGTTTCAAGTTCTGTCCTTTAACACATTAGGCCAGTACGACTGTGGCTTTCTGCCAGTGACTTTACGACCTTGTGCTATGCTTAGTCGCTCAGTTGTGTCTGACCCTTGCAACCCCATAGACTGCAGCCTGCCAAGCTCTTCTATCATGGGATTCTCCAGGCAAGAATAGTGAAGTGGGTTGCCTTTCCCTTCTCCATTCCAACTCTTTAGGACCCCATAGACTATAGCCCTCCTGACTGCTCTGTCCATGGAATTTTCTAGGCAAGAATATTGGAGTGGGTTGTCATTCCTTTCTGCACGTTACTACCTTAGAATATCATAAACTAGAATATTTAATTAACAGTTCATTTATCAAGGATTGACTCCTGACTAGCATCTTTCTGCTTTTGGTAATGCATGTTTACCCAAAAAGTTGGATAATTCTATTTTTTTTCATATTTTCTAATTGTTATTTGAGAAAAGGTGAGTTTAGCCAAGCTATTCTACTGCTCCTAGAAGCTGGAACAAGCTTTTTATTTATTTATTTATTTTGGAACAAGCTTTTTAAAATTATACTTTCTAAATGTTTGTTGCAGGATATAGAAATGAAATTAATTTTTGTATATTGATTTTATATTCAACATCCTTACTTAACTCTCTTTTTTATTAAAATAAATTAGGTCATTATAGGTTTTCTACATATAAATCATGTAATTGTGGGAAATAATAGACCTTTAAAAATTTCTTTTTATTATTTTACTTTGTATTATGTTTCTTAGCTTTCCACTCTAGCTAGGATAGTGCAATGTTGAAAATAGTGTGGAGACTGAACACCCTTATTTATCTTATTAAGAATATTTCCAAGTTTTCGTCACTAAAATATTGCATTTAACTGTTTGCTTCTTTGTTTTTTGGCTGCTTTGTGAGGCTGTGGACTCTAGTTCCCCAACCAAGCATCAGTCCTGAGCCCCCTGCAGTGGAAGTGTGCATTCTTAGCCGCTGGACCTCTGGGAAGTCCCTAAAATATTATACTTAACTGTGATAGAAATTTCCTTCTTTTGCTTACTCCTAAAAGTTTTCAAATAGTAAAAAATAAATGCATAATTCTATTAAGCACTTTTTGCATCTATTGACTTAACTATATGACTTTTTTATATTTTCCTTTAACTTAACCCATTGAATTGTAGGAATTGGTAGCCTAATGTTGAACTAATCTTACTGCTGAAATATAGCCCAAGTTGGCCATCATGTGCCCTTTTCAATGCATCACTAGATGATACTTGCTATTATTTTGTTCAGGACTTTTGCATGCATGTTCGTGAGAGATACTGGACTATAATCATCATTTTTTCTACTGTTATTCAGTTATTTGTATCAACATTTTGCTAAGTTCATAAATGAGAAAAAGAGTGTTCCCTTTTTACTGTATTTCTCAATAGTTTAGGTACCAGAGAAATATGTCTTCTTTGAATGGTAGAGTTTGGCATAAAGGAAAGAAAAACTTCCTGGGACTTGGTGCCATTTTTAGGAGAAGATTTTACTACAAATTCAGTAATTTTGTTATTGCTAGTCAGCTTTTTTTTTAAACTCAGAATTGATAACTTATTTGGGGGTGCTTTGTCCATTTCATCCTTTTCAGTTTATTGTCATTGAATTGATTATAGTATCTTCTTTGTACCCTTTTTATCCCTGTAGCAATTATAGTTTTAACTTCTTTTCCACTTCTAATATTTCTGATTTGAATTTTCTCTCTTTTAGATTGGTTAATGTCACCAAAGTCTTCCTGGACAGGTCAACTGGTAAAGAATCCGCCTGCAATGCAGAAGACCCTGGTTCAATTCCTGGGTCAGGAAGTTTCCCTGGAGAAGGGATAGGCAACCCACTCCAGTATTCTTGCCTGGAGAATCCCCATGGACAGAGGAACCTGGTGGGCTGCAGTCAATGGGGTTGCATAGGGTCAGACATGACTGAGCGACTAAGCACACCATCCCTGTAGTTGTGTTAATTGTGTTAGTCTTTTCAAACAACAAACATTTGCTGTTGCTATTATGTCTTTGGAAAATTTTTACTTGCATTGATGTTGCTTTATCATTTTCATTTCCTCTTGCTCTTTCCTTTGGGTTTATTTTGTCGTCCTTTTTTTCTAAAGTTGGATGTTCATCTTATGCATTTCCACCCATTTTTTTTCTTTACCAACATAAGTAATTAAGGCTAAAAATCTTTACCTATATACTTTTTGAAATGAAGTCTATAAATGTTTCCAGACCCCACGCTTTCTTGTTTTTCCCTTACCTTGTGGATCACTCTCTCCTTATCTCCTTTGCTGGTTTTTCTTTCTAGCGACCTCTGAAAGCCAGAGTGCTCCAGCGCTCAGTAATTGGAACTTTTCTGTTCTTTACCTTCACACATCCTTTGACAATTCAATGCTAGGCTATGGTTTATTTATACATATAATTACTATATTATACTATACATAATGCAATACCATAGATTATATTTTATATATGATTATATATATTATAATATATATATATTACTAACTCCAAAATTCTTGTCTCTAGCTAGATTTCTGTCTTGAAATCCCTACTTATATATGCATCCAAGGACTCTACTTAGATGTCTTATAAAACTTTCTCAAATTATCACACTTACTATAGGTCAAATTTTTGTCCAAAAAGTAGTCACTCCACTCCTTTCCACCGTGGGAGTATATCCTTCCCTATCCCTTTGTTGCTGGATGTAGCCTTGTGACTTGACTTGTCCAATGAAAGGTTAGCAAATGTGACATGAAGAACAGCTTAAGGCTTAAGGAAATGTGACATGCTTGTGCAATGGGACTTGTTTACTTGGGCTTTTGCCATTGTCATGGGAAGAATATGCCCTGGGTAGCCCACCAGTTCCAAAATAAAGTGGTATGTAGAGTGGCAGCTGACCCTCAGGTGTGCAGCTTGAAGCAAAGCCATCATAGCCAGTGTTATTGGTCTTTAGTTGCTAAGTCATGTCCAATTCTTTGTGACCCCATGGACTGTAGCACACCAGGCTCCTCTGTCGATGGGATTTCCCGGGCAAGAGTACTGGAGTGGGTTGCCATTTCCCTCTCCACATAGCCAATGTGTCAGTACACAGTCTGAAGCAGAGCATCCAGGCTGACCTGAAAGTTCATAAGCAAAATAATAAAGGGTCGTTATTATATGCCACTGAACTTGGAGGTGGTTTATTATATAGCAAAAGTCAACTGATACAGAAATCTGTATCTAGAAATGGGTGCTTATGCTAGCAGAAACCTTAAATATATGGACCCAGCTCAGAAAACCATTAGCTGGAGCTGAAGAAATGGAAAACTGCGCTATGTGGGGGTAAAACACCTCCTGTGATCATTAGGAAGACAGAATATGTACCTAATGAACTGGTTGAGTGAGTAATATCAAGGCAAAATGTGGAAATATAACCTGGCTTCTCCCGACTATATTTAAGAAGATATTACAGGAGAGGTATAAATTCAGGTTAAGTATTAGCTTGGGTTCAAAACAGAATTAAAAGGAAACAGAAAGTCAAAAAGTCCATAACTTGCAGCCTTGAAAAATAAAACTCTTTCTCATCAAGTCAAAGATTCCAGGAAGAAACAAATATTAACTCCTATCGGCCAAGCCCCACTGGCTGTCCCCCAATCTTATCAGCTTCTGAAGGTTAAGAACTGCTACCTAGCCCTAATGCTTTGGGGTCCCATCATTTCTGCTGCATTAATAAACTAAGTTTTGTGACAGCCTCTTCTGTTGACAGCCTGACCTGCATGGGAGAATGCCACTGAACTTGGTGATGTTAGCCCCTCCCCTGCTTCAGGACACTCTTGGAGGGAGTGTCCTCTTGGTTCTTTCAGGGAACATAATCTCCTGGTGTGCATTCTGGCCTCTGATGATGCATTCACTCCAGTGCGCTTACTTCTGAGGGCCTGAGCCTCCTGAAGTATTCCTTGTTGTTCAGTCACTAAGTTGTGTTTGACTCTTTGCAACCCCATGGACTGCAGCATGCCAGACTTCCCTGTCCATTACTATCTCCCAGAGCTTACTCAGACTCATGTCCATTGAGTCGGTGATGCCATCCAACCATCTCATCCACTGTCATCCCCTTCTCCTTCAATCTTTCCCAGCATCAGGGTCTTTTCCAATGAGTCAGCTCTTCACATTAGGTGGCCACAGTGTTGAAGCTTCAGCATCAGTCCTTACAATGAACACTCAGGACTAATTTCCTTTGGGATGGACTGGTTGGATCTTCTTGTTGTCCAAGGGAATTTCAAGAGTCTTCTCCAACACCACAGTTCAAAAACATCAGTTCTTCAGTGCTCAGCTTTCTTAATGGTCCAACTCTCACATTCATTCATACGTGACTACTGGAAAAACCATAGCTTTGACTAGATGGACATTTGTCGGCAAAGTAATGTCTCTGCTTTTTAATATGCTGTCTAGGTTTTTCATAGCTTTTATTCCAAGGAGCAAGCGTCTTTTAATTTCATGGCTGCAGTCACCATCTTCAGTGATTCTGGAGCCCAAGAAAATCAAATTTCCCATCGTTTCCATTTTTTCTTATACCATCTTTAACAGCAACTCAGACACTTTTCTTCTCAGCATAAGCTATCATTTTCTGTAGGTATCTAAGTTTCATTCTAACAGTGAGTTTGTCTCAATCCCTAAAATCTTTTGCAGGATGTAAAACCATATTCTGAGAGTATGCCCCAAATTGGTGAATGTTTCTTTTCCAGTCTCATGTTTCAGCACCTGAGCACCTTCCGTATTCATCCCCATGGTTTCCTCTGACTTCTGCCAAGAAGTCTGTCTGATTTTTGCATCTTCTCTGGGATATAGTCTCTTCCCTTCCCTATAAGACTCAATGCTTACCCAGGTATCTTGTGCTGAAGTTTAACCCCGATAGTTGGCCTGGAGACTGGGAATGGAAGGCCAGGAAACTCCTTACATGGGTGCCTGTTGCTTTGTGGGAGGAAGCCCTCTACAGTGTCTTCCAAAACAGGAAAAGTGCCAGCTCTTATTAGGTAGAAGTAGTTCACCTCTCCGTGCTTCAAAGGTTCAAGAGTCTACAGGGGTACAGTCCCCATGACATCCACCCAGATGTCCCTGTAACCATATGTAAGGGTTTCAAAGGTTTTCCCAGCTAGGGCGTTCCTTACCTGAGTCTTGGCTGAGGAGGCAACATCATAAGTTCTGTGACCCTACCTACCAGAACCTGCATTTGCTCCTCAGCTGAACCTTACCATCCACTCTAGGAGATAGTGACTTTTCTAAGTTACCAAAAGGCTCTCTGGTCAACCCACTTACATTTCAGCTGTTTGTCGACTACTCTCAGTTTTTCATTTCCCCTGCAGTCGATAACAGCCAGCCAAGTCCATTGTCCCGTGTACATTGCTCCCTTCTACCTTCCTAGTGCCTGAACCATCACACCAAGAGGGGCATTCCTCCCAGTGGGACATTTATGAGTTACAAGTAGTGGGAGTTCAACCAGCTGGACCACCGTTTTATGGCAAGAACTATCTGTGAACCACATACCACTCTGGTTGAGACCCTTTGGACAGTCAGATGGTGATCGGGATCCATTCCCAGACTCCATCCTACCGCCTGACTCTTTTTGACCACTTCCAGGAATGACTGTGTCAGCTTGGCTTTTCAAAGACACGCAAATGGGGTCAAAAACACAAGAATTTAGTTGGGCTAATACCTCTGAAAGATACTGGAACAGGGAATCAGGAATAAGTGAAGAGGTAGGTCCATCAAGAAAGATTAGGTAGGAAGAGGCTCCGACTGCAGTGCAGCTCTGGCCGGCCCGCTGTTGGGCAGTAAAGGCTAGATTATTACTTTACCCACACACATACCCCTGTGCTCCATCATTGGCTGGGAGGCTGGAGGACACACCGCAACAGTTGTGACTCCAAAACACTGCAACTGGAGAATGTTGGCTCACTGCACTCATTGTGGGGGCTTCTCTCCTGAAAGGAGAGCTGAGTAACGCACTTCGATGGTTGCTATAATCTTCTAGCAGAAGTGGCCCAGAAGGCTTTCCAGGTCATACCAATGGAAGAAAAATTACATCAGCTCTGCTACATTTATTGCAGGACTACTGTGTGCCAATAATCTGTAAATTCATGGTTATACGAAAATGACGATATCACCTTCATTGTGGTTCATAGTTTACAGGGGACTCCGACACAGAACGTAATAACTGGGGTACATGTTGAGATCAGTACAGTCTGCATAAACTCAAAGTTCTCTAGGAGCATAAGTGGGAGGTTGATTTCTTCTGCCTTGGCCAGTCAGGGAAGGCTTCCCAGAGGTGGCCACTAAAAGAAGAGCAAGTGTTGACTGCCTGGCAGGTCATGGGGCCAAGGTACTGCAGGCAGAGGTAGCTGTGTCCTCAGCAGACCTAAAGCTCACTGGCCCATAGCAGTAGCCTGGTGACTACATGCTGAAATAAACAAGGTATTTAAAGTGGAAGTCTTTAGGTGGCCAGATACAGAAGCTAGCTCAAATGAAAAGAGGTTTTATGAAGGACCTAGAAATCTCATTGTATCCAAAGCCCCAAAATTTCAAAATAAATACAGCTGGGTCCTCTGGGAATTATCACTGGGTGCTGGAAAAGCTTCCAAACTGCCGCAATTTCTCTCTGCATCTCGGTGCCCCAAAGCAGCCACAGGCCTCCACTTTCCATACACCTGTAAAATGTAGTATGTCCTGCCATGTCAATAAACAGGGATGGCACAGCCATCAGGGATCCTGGCCCTCCAGAGGTGAATTTCTGAGCCCAGAAAGAACCATGCCTGCTATCTTGCAGCCAACAAGCTGTTGCCACAAGTTGCCATCACTCCTTACAGTGAACAAGGAAATAGGATGAGAATAATTAAATCCCAGGATGCTGGTCCCAGGTAACTGAGATGCATATGAAAGAAATGATTTCCGTAAGCCCAGACCCTTGTATCTTCTCATACATAGAAAAGTGCCAAATTCCTTGAGATATCTGGTTTTCTTTCCATGCATGCATGCTAAGTCATTTTAGTCATGTCTGCCTCTTTGGAGCTTGATGAAAGTGAAAGAGGAGAGTGAAAAAGTTGGCTTAAAGCTCAACATTCAGAAAACTAAGATCATGGCAGCCAATCCCATCGTTTCATGGGAAATAGATGGGGAAACAGTGGAAACAGTGTCAGACTTTATGTTTTTGGGCTCCAAAATCACTGCAGATGGTGGCTGCAGCCATGAAATTAGAAGATGCTTACTCCTTGGAAGAAAAGTTATGACCAACCTAGATAGCATATTCAAAAGCAGAGACATTACTTTGCCGACTAAGGTCCATCTAGTCAAGGCTATGGTTTTTCGTGTGGTCATGTATGGATGTGAGAGTTGGACTGTGAAGAAGCCTGAGCACCGAAGAATTGATGCTTTTGAACTGAGGTGTTGGAGAAGACTCTTGAGAGTCCCTTGGATTGCAAGGAGATCCAACCAGTCCATTCTGAAGGAGATCAACCCTGGTATTTCTTTGGAAGGAATGATGCTGAAGCTGAAACTCCAGTACTTTGGCCACCTCATGCGAAGAGTTGACTGATTGGAAAAGACTCTAATCCTGGGAGGGATTGGGGGCAGGAGGAAAAGAGGACGACAGAGGATGAGATGGCTGGATGGCATCACGGACTCGATGGACATGAACCTGAGTGAACTCCAAGAGATGGTGATGAATAGGGAGGCCTGGCATGCTGCGATTCATGGGGTCGCAGTNACCCTGGTATTTCTTTGGAAGGAATGATGCTGAAGCTGAAACTCCAGTACTTTGGCCACCTCATGCGAAGAGTTGACTGATTGGAAAAGACTCTAATCCTGGGAGGGATTGGGGGCAGGAGGAAAAGAGGACGACAGAGGATGAGATGGCTGGATGGCATCACGGACTCGATGGACATGAACCTGAGTGAACTCCAAGAGATGGTGATGAATAGGGAGGCCTGGCATGCTGCGATTCATGGGGTCGCAGTCGGACACAACTGAGCGACTGACCTGAACTGAACTGAACTAAACTGAACTGCCTCTTTGTAACCCTTTGGACCATAGCCCATCAGGCTCCTCTGTCCGTGAGATTCTTCAGGCAGGAATACTGGAGTGGGTTGCCGTGCTCTTCTCTGGGGAATCTTCCCAACCCAGGAGTCAAACCCACATCTCTTACATCTCCTGCACTGGCAGGCCGGTTCTGTACCACTAGCACCATTTGGTTTTCCTTAATTAACAATAATCTTCTGATGTTCAGCCTACCTGCCCCTTGTTGCAAGCTTCTGTATAATCTGACTCCTCCCGCTGCCTCCTCGGAACAGTTCTCTCAGGGTTTCTTGAGATGCTGTCTCCCAGGCTTGAAGTCCTACAAAGTCTCACCCAAGAAAACATATTAATAACTGTCACCTTCTTTGTAGTTCAGCCACTCAGTTGTGTCCAACCCTTCGCGACCCCAGGGACCTCAACTTCTAGATTGTGACTATTTTTGAAGTCAACACACTCCTGTTCCGTCTCCTCTCAGCAAACAGGATCCATCCCTTGCCAGCTGTCCAGGACTCGAACCCAGTCACCTCCATCCCCTGGTCTACATGACCTTCCAACTCCAACACTCTCCACCAATCAACCACAGTCTCCAGATCCCTGTGTCTCTTCATATAGTGATGCCTGCAACATACTTTGATATGCTTGAGAAATAAAATGTATTAAAGGATCACTAGAAAAATGTTGCAATACATAGATAATTGAGAAATCAAGTAAAATGTTAAGTGTAGAATTCAGCAGTAGGCTTATAGACATTTAATGTATAATTCTTTAAATTTTTCTTAACATTTGACATGTTTCATAATAAAGTGATGAGGGAAATCCAAATTCTCAAAACAAGGAATATGATTGGCCCAGATTTTGCAAGCTGCAAGCTAGGGAGTGAGTAGCCTGGCTATCTCTTGTCAGGAGTTTGTTGCTGGTTCAATCAGCCGTGACCAAGGGGGCAAGAAGTCACGAGAGAGACCGAAGCCAGCTCCCTCAAGGGGCTGTATGCTAGGCTGACACTGTGAAACACGCCTCCTCTGCAGGTTTAAAGGAGACAAGGGAACAATAAATGTGTGGAACTAGATTTTTACTGTATTCAAGATGAAAACACTGTATCTTTGTATGTAAAACTCAGAGAGCCAAGGGAACAAGCAAAGAACTCTACAGTTATTCCAAGTGCTAGTCAGGAAATCCTTCCTATATCCTCTGCCCTTCCCATATTCTATATCCTTCCTATATCCTCTGCCCTTGCCTCCCCCACAAATCCCATCACTCAGAGGGAATACATCTCCAGGCTTGGCAAGAGGCAGATCGTTTTCATTTGCCAGGAAGTAGTGAGCCTTGACTTAAGGGATCTCTTAGGTAAGGAAGAGAATGAGATTCAAGCAAGGCCAGAGTGGGGAGAGAGGGTGGCAGGAAGCAGAAGAAGTATGCAGGATAAAACAGTTTCTATCCAGTGACAAAATACAGTTGGTGGACTCAGAAGTTTTCTACCATAATAAACAAGCAGAAAAAGTGCAAGAAGTGGACGTATAACTTTATGACCTGTGAAATTGAATCGCCTCTTCCAGATTTTTACCTTTTGGTGGGCAATGAGGAACTTTGTCATCTCAGGCAAAGATGGGTTATAAAAGCCACGGGAAGGAGAGAAATCAGGCCTGTCTGATTAGAATCCGGGAGGCCTTGGTTTTCAGGAAAGGCTTTATATATCTGAGTATCATCCAGTGGAAGCCACAAGCTTTGTGAATTACAGTATGTCTCAGACTCTAGAGTCCAAGTCTCACCCATTGTAAACACTAGTGAAAGGCAAGGACGCCCCCTTAAATCAGCAGCCTGAGAGAGAAAGCCAACCGACAGAACAGCTGGGCAAGGAAGAACGGTAGGGAGCCCCCAGGGCCATGGCAGCTGAGTGAGGTTTGTAGCTGATTAGGATTTGGGATCCCTCTGAGTAGAGTTTCCTTCACTCATCTGACCTGCCCCAGGCTATATTTGGTAACACAACTTACTAAATGAACACAGTCCATTGTACAAAACATGAAATACACCATTCCTCCCCCATCTTCTTTCTGTCCAGCTAGGAAAAAAAAACAAGAAGAGCAAGGTGGATGGGAAAGATGCCATTCTTGTATGGTCTTGCCAGACTGGGACGTAGAATTTCAAGCTTTGAATTATTCAGTTCTACTCAATTTATTTCCTGAATACTGACTCCATCCTCTTTTCTCCTTTGCCTCTTCTTTGTTCTTGCCAACATGGTCTTAGTGTCTCATTTGAACAACTATTTTTCCTGCTGTAGTATGGCTCTCCTTCAACCCAGAATCCATTAGTTACTAGGAGGAGATCTCTGAAAGCAGAAGCTGGTGAAGGTACCACCCCGATCAGTGAATTCCATTTTTCTAAAGACCTGGTTGACTTGTCATTCATGGTCTACTGTGACTTCTTCATGGAAACCTTCCAGAATCCTTAGAATAAGTCCAGTTCCCTTCCTCTGTGCTCCCAGAGTCCCCTGGGCATACTGACATTGCAAGATGCACCTTAGATGTTTTGTTCTTGCATTGTATATTTTCTATATTTGTTACAGGGGAAAAGCCAATATTTTTTTCTCTTATGGTGGAAGGACCTGATAAGATTA
The DNA here is from genome assembly GCA_006410875.1 of Neotragus pygmaeus. NCBI lineage: Eukaryota > Metazoa > Chordata > Mammalia > Artiodactyla > Bovidae > Neotragus > Neotragus pygmaeus. The sequence continues at coordinate 18,162 of SJYV01013460.1, read as the reverse complement.
AAGAGATTGATGGAGCCAAGTCAAGGCTCATTATGGATGGAACTAAAGCTGTGTAACTGTCTGAAACCTCTCCTCCACTCCTATCCAAACAATCAGATCAGGCCTATTTAGTTACTGCCCACAGACAATGGACTTGGGTGGAGTTTGGCTTCCTTGGGACCAAAAGTTCCCTATCCAAGTCAAAACTGTAAGGCAATTTAATCCAGTTCAAAAAGAAACAATCCTATCCAAAAAAGAATAGGCTTGAAGAGTTCATAGAAAAAGAGACCAAGACCTGAGGGGCCAAAAGCTGGAACCAAAAGCATGAATGAGGAACAAATGTGACAGGATCCAACCATGCGGTGACCTGAACAATGGGCCCAGGAGCCAGGTGGCAGATCTCTAATACATATGTGTAAGTGACCACACGGCAGCTGGACAATGGAGGCATCTTAAAGAACTCCAACAAAGCAAACAGGACTTTTGGAGGAGCAACTATTTCAGGATCATGCAATGAGGATGCCACTTCAAAAGAAATACAGGGTTAGCCAAAAAGTTCATTCAGTTTCAAGTAAAAATAAAAGACACATTTTTCATTTTCATGAAGCAGTTTATTGAACAATATATTCACCAACCTAACGAACTTTTCAGCCAACCAACCCAACACATTTATCATGAAATTCGTGAAGCTTGAGCTTCCGGTCCTTCATTTGCATGGGTCCCTTTTAATGCCCTGCATGTAATCTTTTATTTGTAGTGTTAAATACATTTTCTTGTATTAGCTTTAGGCCCCAGAAAAGCTGGATTACTCTACCTTTGAGCATTGCCAAGTTAACTAATTTAATAAGGTTAGCCAAAGTTCTCTGTCTCGAGTAGTTACTCTCTATTAGAATAACTCCCAGGGTAGGAGTCAATAACCCCTCAACTGAAACTGGCAAGCACAAAGGACGGGAACCGAGAAGAACCTCCGGATCTAGGAAATCCTCTCCAACCATGAAAAGCAAGTGCTTCCTATGGGGTAATAGTCACCAAATAACTCATCAAACAACTTCATTTGAGCATCAGAGCTTATAGAATTTGACAGGAGGAATTATTTATATGAAAAAAGGTGATCCAGCTGAGAAAGTGACTGTGTATGCACACACGGGGTGGGAGAGAAAGAAAAAGAGAAAGAGGGAAGAAGGGAGAGGTATGATGTAAAAAGCAAGAAAGTAAATTAAGAAGTAGAAACACAGTGAAAACATACGGAAATAGGTGGTTCAGAGGGAAAAAGATAAAAGGATGGTGTCAATTTAATTTTGTTTTTTTTTTTTAAAGCTTCCTTTTATTGGCCTTCCCTCATAGCATAGTTGATAAGAATCTGCCTGCAATGCAGGAGACCCTGGTTCAATTCCTAGGTTGGGAAGATCCACTGGAAAAGGAATAAGCTAACTACTCCAGCATTCTTGGGCTTCCCTGGTGGCTCAGCTGGTAAAGAATCCGCCTGCAATGCGGGAGACCTGGGTTCGATCTTTGGGTTGGGAAGATTCTTCTGGAGAAGGGAATGGCTATCCCCTCCAGTATTCTGACCTGGAGAATTCTGTGGACTGTATAGTTCATGGGTTGCAAAGAGTTGGACATGACTGGCTTTCACACATTTAAAAAATTTTTTTATTTTCAATATTTATTTATTTGGCTGCACTGGGTCTTAGATGCAGCATATAGAACCTAATTCCCTGACCGGGGATAGAACCTAAGACTCCCTGGGTCGGGAGCAACGAGTCTTGGCCACTGGACCCCCAGGGAAGCCCCTCAACTTAATTTTAAAACAATAAACATACCTGCCAAGTAAATTCCGCCCTTTCTTCAGTGACAAGCTGAGTAGAATAGAAACCAATGCCTAAAATGTTTACAGGGAAGGAGGAGCAAAGCTTAAAATCATCAGTAGCAGAACAAAAAGTTCTTGCCAGTCTGGGTCACTGGGTCACTGCCAGGCACATGGGATGGTGGCAGGCTGGAAAGAGAACCCAACCCAAGGCAGGTGTGTGCGTGCATGCGTGTGTGTGTGTGTGTGTATATACATAAAATCAGGCCACAATATAATTAGAGCCACATGGCTACCTTACATGTATGATTTGAGATTAGAGAAACACCAGGGAAACACTCAGGAGTGAATATATTTCCCCTCAATCAGCTGGTAGACTGCCGGAAATTGTATCATTAGAGAAGCTTATTGAAGGTTAAGTACACTTTTCATGTGGTCCTCATTCAAATGGCAAATGCCCTTGATAAGGTCAACACAATAAATTATTAGCACCTCTCTGTAAATTAGGACATTTGATGACATTCCTACAGTGACTGGAGGGTTAAATTATCCTGAAAGCACAGGAGGGGTCTGGAGGAGCTGGAAATTCAAGACAGCTTGGAGAGTCCTTGCCTACCCCATCTACAATGTGCCGTGGCCACACACGCTACTTAGAAAATTTAGTTCCCAGACCACTTTACTAACTTTATTGTTGCAAAACCTATTTAGTCAAACTCATCCTGGGGTCTTAGCAAAACTGGCACTGAGAGAACACCCAGGGTGCCCGGCTACCTGATGACAGAGCTGCTGCCAACACGTCCTTACCAGAGAGGAAATGCTAAAGCTTCTCCCCCAGCACTCTTGGGCTGGCAGCCACTGGAAAATTGACAAAGTAGTGAAAATCAAAAGGCAGAGTCTCATTCTCCTTTGAGCACTAGGAGAGCAAATAGAAAAGATGCGAATCAAAAGGAGTTTTATTTGAGATGCCTGATTTTGAGGAAGCGGGAAATATAGGATATCTTAGTCCCCTTTCCAGCTCAGTGATGGTGAAAATAAAGCTTCGGGATGATCTATAATGTAAAAGTTTGGAGATGACTTTGTTTCAGGGGAGAAAAAAAGCTCCGGAACTTGTGAATGTCAGGCCGTCTCGCAGATTGCCCACAGGAGAGGAAGGTTTGGCAACACCATTGCTCAGCGTTTGGCGGGATTAATGGCCAGCGGGGAGGAGGATGTGCTCTTGTAGGCCTGACAACACCCTTCATCAAACACAGGACCACCCAGCTGAGAAGCAAGCGGAACGGTAGGGGCTGTGTGCTAAGGGAAGGAGGGAGTTCAGCACAGCAGGCTACATAACAACTGACCTTGCAGTTGAGGGAAATTGTAAGAACACTCAGTGAAAGAAGATGGGAAAAGGAAATGAAATAGATGCCACCACAGAATAAGCAATATTTGACTCACGGACTCTCAGACTGAAAAAAAAATCTATCTTCACCCAATCTCCTCATTTCACAAATAAGAAAACTAAACTGATGACCACATCTAAAGGTAGTGAGTACTTATGAGGCAATTGACTACACACGAGACATCAGCTATCTTCTTTAGTCCTTCTTTCTTTAGTTTTTCCTTCTTTAGGGCTTCCCTGGTGGCTCAGATGGTCAAGAATCTGCCTGCAATGCAGGGTACCCGGATTCCATCCCTAGGTCAAGAAGGTTTCCCTGGAGTAGGGAATGGCTACCCACTCCTGTATTCTTGCCTGGAAAATTCCATGGACAGAGGAGCCTGCCAGGCTGCAGTCCACAGTCACAAAGAGTTGGACATGACTGAATGACTACCACATGCTTCTGTAAACTAGGCACTCTCATCAAAATTAGAGGGAAGGCAAAACCGTGAACTGGGTTGAAAGGGTTTCATTAGCTTGGGCAAGGTTATCCAGTTAATAAATGGTGGACCCAGATGGACTTCGCATCTGTACCCTTAAGCTCCTTGTCATGAGGTCTAAAGAAGCACAGAACTTGAGGCACAGTTAGTCAGGGGCTGATCTAGTCCCAGACTCAAGTTCCTCAATCCCTAACATAGCCCTTTCACCACCAACACTTAGTGCTTCTTCCTCAGCCGAAAAGGGACAGACTCAGTTACTTCCCCCAGGCGCCCAGGATACAGGGCCACCCAGGCAGATAAATTAGCACCGAATCTCTTGACTTGCTCAAAGTTGTGTGGGAATCACTTAGGTATCTGGGGAAATGGACATTGTCTTATACTAATGATAGAAGATTCTGGCATCTGTGAGAAGTTACTGTTGTTGAAGGTACTGAGCCGATACATCACAGGGCCTTATCACAGATAGATCACCTGCAGAGAGTCAATGTCTTCGAGTTCTTCCGTGGAAAAGTGCAGCTAGCTGATTTTTACTCAGGGAGCACACTTTCTGGATGAGTGGTTATAAAAATCCTTGGGTGACGAAAGACCTTGAGAAGTCATTTAGCCCATTGTCCTTCCTCCGGGCAGGATAGCATCTGAACTATCTTTGGAAAGTAATTTGTTTTCCTTTCTTTAAAAAATAAAAGTATCAGCAAGGACTGCCACAATCACCTTGTGTGAAGAAGTTACGCTCCTCCTTAGGGTCAAAAGTTCTCCTAAATATCGAACCCACGTCTTTCTAAGGAAACACATACCTATTTTCTATTTTACCAAGTTCTCACCAAGGATGAATATTAACTATGTGTATGTGTAACTGTTATGGGTTGAGGATCTACCTGACCCTTGGTCTCCCTAAGATGATAAATACATTTAACCATCTCTGGATATATATGGTACTTTTGGGTGGGATAAATAGCTTACTTAGTGGACCATGGGAGTCTGAAGTATGATCTACCAAAGTGAAAGCAGTCTTCAACTAGTAGCTTCTCATCAACCCTAAACCAATGAAGAATAAATCTAGGCCTCCCACTGGAATGAGTTGGAGGGAGAACCCTAAAATTTCTGCAAATAGAATTGAAGTGGGACCTGGAAAACAATACCGAGGAAGAGGGAGCAAAGATAGGGGAAGGACTTCAGAAGGAGGAGCAGATCAGCAGACTCTGGCTGAATTATGAATAAACTAGGATCCAACATCTGTACTTTCTGTTTTGAGGTTTCACACTTTGTTTCACAGAATTGAACCTCCTGATACATTTCAATCATTTATATTTAAATCAGGGAGAAGAGATACACTTTCTTAGGTCATAAAAAGGTTTCTTGGGCAATGGGGAAGGATGCTGAGGAGAGAAACCAAGCTTACAACAGACCCCTAGTGGGTGAGTGGATGGGTGAAAAGTGAACTGAAAGTGAAAGTCGCTCAGTCGTGTCTGACTCTTTGTGACCCCCATGGACTGTATAGTCCACGGAATTCTCCAGGCCAGAATACTGGAATGGGTAGCCTTCCCTTCTCCAGGGGATCTTCCCAACCCAGGGATCAAACTCAAGTCTCCAGCATTGCAGGTGGATTCTTAACCGGCTGAGCCACCAAGGAAGCTAAAGAATGCTGGAGTGCATAGCCTATCCCTTCTCCAGAGGATCTTCCCCACCCAGGAATCAAACCAGGGTCTCCTGCATTGCAGGCGGATTCTTTACCAGCTGATCTACAAGTGGATGGGTGAATAGTCAGTAAATCAGACTCAAAATCTAGGCACAGGCAGGGACTGTAGAGGAATAAGAAGGGACAATGCTGCGATTGGGTTTCCTATAGTAACATGAAGAATAGCCAAGAGGGACAAGAAGTTACATGAATAGCTGGAGTCCAGAGGAGTGTGGAAAGTCCTAATTAGACCATACCTGGGCTACGATTCTAGTTGGATCACTTCTTTTGGTTTCACCTCTCCCTGCTCTGCTGGCAGTCTGTCTATATACATAGCTTCCAAGACCATCCATGTGTCATGAGTCCTGAATCCCTACTTTGGTTTCAGACCTCTCAACTGATCTTCAGACTCATGAGCCCTACTGTATATGTCCAGGGTAATATCACACACATGTAACACAACCAACTTAGAACTCAGGAAGGAGCATGATCTTGGCAATTGGAGAGAAACAGATTTCGAGTTACAACAGTATCATTTACTGACCATCAGTTTCCTTAGGCAAACCATCTAGTTTTCCCAAATGTAAAATCAGTGTTGTTTTAAGGGCCAAATTAGATGATATTTTAAAGTGCAAAAGGGTCTGACACCTTGACTCTTGTAAGGCACATAGTCAGGCATATTGAATGCCTGTTGATTAACGAATGAATGAATGAATGAATGGAAACAGAGACTCAGTGAGGTGTAATTTTTGTACTAAGATCATACATGATCATCATGGATAGATACTGAGATGCAATTAAAGAAGCCTGGAAAAAGCAACACGTCCATTTACTTGGCAAAGGAAGAGTTGAAATGCTGAATGGAATGAAAGAGACCCTATGAAGAACTGAAACTAGCTTATCACTTTTTGGACAGCACACTTTCTGAAGCTGCTGAGATATGTGACATTCCATTCAGTTCATTGACTCGGGAAAGACTAGACATTAATCGATGAATTGTGAGGCTAAGAACTGTTAAAACAGTAGCTGGTAGGGATGAGGAGGAGATAACACCAGTGGTTTCGTCTTTGAGCAAGACACCTGCCATTTATGAAAATATTCTACATCGACAGTAGATATAGATAACAAATGTGGCTGTTATCTGAGAGAAGAAGCTTAGAGAAAAAAACTGGAACTTCAGACCTAGAAGTTTCCCAAAGTCAGAATTTTAAACGTTTCATCCAGATTAAAGCTTTTAAATAAAATTTCCCCTAAAATATTTCTCTATGAAAGAACTCTATGGATGAGGTAAATGGCATTTCCAGGTATGTATGCTGCTGCTGCTGCTGCTGCTGCTAAGTCACTTCAGTCATGTCCGACTCTGTGCGACCGCATAGATGGCAGCCCACCAGGCTCCCCCATCCCTGGGATTCTCCAGGCAAGAACACTGGAGTGGGTTGCCATTTCCTTCTCCAATGCATGAAAGTGAAAAGTGAAAGTGAAGTCACTCAGTCATGTCCGATTCTTGGCAGCATCATGGACTGCAGCCTACCAGGCTCCTCCATCCATGGGATTTTCCAGGCAAGAGTACTGGAGCGGGGTGCCATTGCCTTCTCCAGGTATGTATAGCCACCTTTAAAAAGTGGCAGAGGGACTTCCCTGGTGATCCAATGATTAAGACTCTGCCCTCTCAATACAGGGGGCACAGGTTCAACCCCTGGTCGGAGCAGTTCCACATGCTGCAGGACATGGCCAACAAAAGCAGCAGAAAAGGGGGACTTTGTAGGGTAAATAAATTGCTGCATCTAGATTGCAGTGATGGGTTACACAACTGTACAATGATTATAGATATTCACCAAACCATGCACCTAAATGGGAAATTTTTATTGCAAGAAAATAATACCTCAAAACAGCAGAGAAATGGGGGAGAAAACCTAGAGATAAAACATATCTCTCTTTTGCCTAGCCAGAAAATAATTCAGTGAGAACAAACATTTAGGATTCAAGGTAGTCAAAGGCTGGTCACGGTTGGGGGAGGGGAGTGATAATGGAAGAAGCTGACTTACCCTGAGAAAAATATAACAGAAAAATAAAATTCCAATATCTGCAACTAATTTCAGTAGTTTCTAAAAGAACTAGCTGCCTGGAGATAGGGGACAATGCCAACACTTCAGTGAAGCTGGGAGATTTCTTATTTCCCAGACAGTTGACCTCAGACCCTCTGGCAGAATCACAGTCACTGATGTAGGAAAGTAAAATGGAAATTTTGGAAAGTTTTGCTAGCAATAATGAATAGGCACTGAGTCTCAAAAATAGAACCTTCCGAGAGCCAGGGGCAGGAACTGTACCCTCTTCCCAGCATGAGAAAACTACCTTAATTCCAGACGAAATTAGCCCCTTAAGGCAAGTAGGCATGAGAGTATCTACCAAATGTATTCGTATTCTGGGAAGATCAGACATATTTGGGCTCAATGCATCTCTTTGGATCACTGATCCCCCCACAGTCAAAGGAGACCTAGGAAGAGCTGCTGCCCTGTATCAAGATGGGATGTGGTACAGAGAGGGCTCCAGACACCAGATGGGCCACGGAACAGGACAGGACAAACGGGGAGCGATCTGCAGAGAGAGATCGGTGCAATGAGGTATAGAGTATCATCCCTGGAAAGGTGAAGGAGAGGGTGACACAGGAACATGGTGAGAAAACAGTATGACTCCACATAGGAGGTCCCTTGTTGAGTTTACTTTCACGTAAGTTCAAGACTATAGAGTGATTCACATGAGCTTCCCTGGTGGCTCAGCCAGTAGAGAATCCACTTGGAATGCAGGAGACACCGGTTCAACTCCTGGATGGGGAAGATCCCCTGGAGAAGAGATGAGCTACCCGCTCCAGTATTCTTGTGCTTCCCTGGTGTTTCAGATAGTAAATAATCCACCCATAATATGGAAGACCTGGGTTTGATCCCTGAGCTGGGAAGATCTCCTGGAGGAGGGCATGGCAACCCACTCCAGTATTCTTGCCTGGAGAATACCCATAGACAAAGGAGCCTAGTGGGCTACAATCCGTGGGTCAAAAATGGTCAGACACGACTGTGTGACTAAGCTCAGCACAGTACATGAATTAAACTCACACAAAACTAAATGTGTAAATCAAAATTGCAATTCATGCATTTAGAATGGAAATACTCTTTGTTAAATAACCCAAAGAGTGGAATTCAATATTGAGAGTTCCCTCTTCTTAGCATCAGAAAATCTGAAAACTAAATGATTTACCACAGGGCCATCTTGATGAGTACATGGAGTAGGAAATGGGGAGCCATGAAGGGGAGCTCCATGGGGGGCAGAGGAAATCCTGAGGAGCTGTAGCTGTCCCCTGCAGGTTCAACTCTCCAGGGAATGTTCTTTTCCTTCTTATTCAGTGTCTTTGACCTCTGGATGAGTTAGATGAGCAGTGACAAATTTTGTCCTTTGTTGTCCTTTTTTCAGCTTTATTCAGATTCACTTGCTAAATGCACTACAACACTGTGCTAAATACTTTACAGATCAGTTCAGTCACTCAGTCGTGTCCTACTCTTTACGACCCCATGAATCGCAGCACACCAGGCCTCCCTGTCCATCACCAACTCCCGGAGTTCACTCAGACTCACATACATCAAGTCGGTGATGCCATCCAGCCATCTCATCCTCCGTCGTCCCCTTCTCCTCCTGCCCTCAATCCCTCCCAGTATCAGGGTCTTTTCCAATGAGTCAGCTTTTCACATGAGGTGGCCAAAGTACTGGAGTTTCAGCTTTAGCATCATTCCTTCCAATGAACACCCAGGACTGATCTCCTTTAGGATGGACTGGTTGGATCTCCTTACAGTCCAAGGGNAGTCCTTTTTTATAATTTAGGTCAGAAGGTGGGAAACTATGGCACATGGGCCAAATTCAACAAGTACCTGTGTTTATAAACAAAGTTTTATTGGAATTCATTCATACATATTTGCCCATTTGATTATGTTTTATCTATGGCTGTTTTCTTGCTATACTGACAGTGTTGCATATCTGTGATAGAGACTGTATGGCCTTCAAAATACTGTCCTAAAATACTTAACTTCCAATCACATTTTGGAGGCTAAAATTATGCCATCTCCTTTTCTTTTACCGTAATTTTGTATTAATATATGCAAATAGCCTTTACCTCATTGAAACTCTTTCCTTTGTCAACATTAGAAACCACCCTCATTTTAAGGCTTAACTTGAATTTTACCCAAAGTCTTATACCCCTCTGTTGAAACTGAGCTTTCCTTTTTCTGAACTCTTGTGATATTTACTTTTACAAATCATAACACTTACTATATTCTGCCATGTTAGAATTTGTGCATATGTTTCATATCTCTCATAAATCCATTAACTCCTTCAAAGTCATTGCTAGAAATTGGTAATTAAGTGATCCTTATCAGACTTTAGCACACAGTACATAAAAACTTTTAGAGCAGATAAGTATGTTAGAGTTCACAGTATTTCACAATAGAAGGAGTTTAAGAAATCTAAGCAGATTGTATTATAAATAAACCAGCAAAATGGAAGATGAGGAGAAAATTATGGGAGATTTGGAAAGCACTGGCCTATTCATTGTGTGATTTGAGCAGAATCAAAAGCACTGTTTGCCTCAAAGTAACTAACACCAAGCATTGCCTTTCAAGGTGGCCAAAACATCTATCTTGAGCAATACTGTTTTAAAATACATCAGATTATCTTACTAGTTATGTAGAGTGTCTTTATTTCCAAAATAGAAAATGAAATGGCTACCCTAGAAAACACTTCTATAAAAATGATTTAACAGTAAACTTATAAAGACGGAACAATGAAAAAGATAGTGGTTATATCTACTAGAAAGTTTATATGGACAAAAAAATATTAGTAGACATCAAACAGATCTCTTATTTCTTTTTCAAAGAAGTGAAGAAGGATATATACAATATTGCTTTTAGGAGAAAACCTTAAAAAATGTACAATCACTCAAAAAGTCTACAAAGAACAATAGGCCAGAACTTATATTCACTTACTGATTGTCTCCAGTTAGAGTGACAAAATGAAAAAGTACCTTCATGTTTTTCATGACTTGACAGCTCATGTCATCTTATGACTGAGCAAAATTATTTTATATATATGAATGTACCATTGCTTATCCATAAATTTATCACTAAATTTTTGTGAAAGACAAAAGACATCAGGTTTTTGTCTCAGTTCAGTTCAATTCAGTCGCTCAGTCCTGTCCAACTATTTGCAACCCCATGAATTGCAGAACACCAGGCCTCCATAACCGTCACCAAATCCCTAAGCTAACTCAGATTTGAATCCATCGATTCAGTGATGCCATCCAGCCATCTCATCCTCGGTCATCCCCTTCTTCTTCTGCCCCCAACCCCTCCCAGGATCAAAATCTTCTCCAAAGAGTCAATTCTTCGCATGAGGTGGCCCAAGTACTGGAGTTTCAGCTTTAGCATCATTCCTTCCAAAGAANCTGATGCTGGGGGAGGGCCTTATGCTGGAGGAGGGCCTGATGCTGCAGGGGATCATCTGATGCTGGACTAGGGTCTGATGCTGGGGGAGGCCCTGATGCTGGATTAAGGCCTGATGCTGGGGGAGGGTGTGATTCTGGAGGAGGTCCTGATGCTGGGGGAGGGTCTGATACTGGAGGAGGGCTCTGATGCTGGGGCAGGAACATCTGATGCTGGACTAAGGCCTAATGCTGGGCTAGGGCCTGATGCTGGGTGAGGGCCTGATGCTGGGGGAGGGCCCTGATGCTGGGTCTTATACACATCTATCCATAGGTACACATACATCCCTTCCCTTT